>JAQIWP010001077.1:0-17461 GCA_034695525.1 Euzetes globulus | reverse complement strand
TAAATTGTTCCCATTTTTCTCATAGTCTGACTTAAAAGAGCTTTTGAATTGTTTCGGAAATTCCTCACTTTGGGCAGGAAGTGAGAATTCCACTGTTCTCTTAAAGGATCCATTAGAAATTAATACATCAGCTCCTTTTTCAACTACTACTCCTAGCACTACTACTATTACTTCCACCACTACTTCTACTGAGAGTACCAGCAGTTCAACAACAGTCACTTTTGGATCGACTGATGAATATAAAGACGAGAATGAAATTCAAGTGAAAACCGAAACAATTAATTACGAAACTATTGGACCGGAAGTGGCGTTACTGACAAATGTAACGGAGAGCTCAACGCTGTCTGAACCGCAAATGAATCGAAAACTTGAAGTCTTGCCAGAAGGAGAGGAACAGGAAGACTCGGGTGATTGGTCAGCACTTTTCATAGTGGCAATCCTTCTGTTGATTATTGTGATTGTGATCGCTTTGATTATTATTGTTCGTGAGTTAATTAACTGAATGCTTGAGCCCTGAGTTCAGACACTATTTCTAATCAAAGTTTGTCTAAAATTTGCTTTTGTTTGTTCAGGTAATAAATCGAAGTCAAGAATAGTTTATCTGAACTCGAAATCTGATGACTCAAAGTCTGCCGAAATTCCATTGAATAATAACGATAAGAGTCTTAACGCCAAAGATGTCTGAAATGAATGCCAAATGATTTTACTGTATAAAAGTTTCATAACATTTGTTAATTAAGGAGTTTTAAAGCCCTGTACTTAAGTTTCATAAAATTTATGGCCAAAAATTTATATATATTTAGATTAATATAAATATATATATTTCTCATAAGAAATTAGTTAATGAAATGCTTTTAATTATAATAATTATTTGAATAAACGTTTTTAATTAAGATCTCTACTAATGACTGGTTTTCCTTTTTTATTCGCCAGAATTTAATCGTTATTTAATATTTTTATCAAAACAAAGTTACCTTTTACCAATTCAAAGATTGCAAACCTGAATAACTCATGAATTTTTATGACATAATTTTTATGAAATAAGTAACATGCTAGCTAATATTTACTAATAATTATCAGTTGCATGCTAAAACATGAATAGAAGTAAATGGATAATGAAACTCAATATAGTTCTTAATTAGACTGAAGAACTGCATTTTTGCCGAATTACCTATCCATTTAATCAGCTGCGTTTATTCTTGATCCAATGAACATAATTAAACTAGGAAATTACTTAAATTCGATCAAAAGTTTTATTTTTGTTATTCACGATAACATATAAAGAGAGGTATAAATAGATAAAAGTATGAAATTCAAATAATAACATAATCTTAGTAAGGATTAAATAAGTTTTAAATAGTAAGCTCCTAAATTGAGTCAGATTAAGGATATTGGAGAGCCAAAGTGTTCCGGATTAGTTTGGAATAAATTACTTATTTGGTACGACAGTTGGCCACCCATTTGGAGACACAACGACTGACTCTTTGGCTGAATTGCGTATATGGTCGACATTTGATGAGCCGGGGCTTACTGTTAATGCAGGTGTAGAAACTGTCGCAGTCTTTCGGGTTTGCATAGTTGCCAAAAGGGTGAGTGCAGCGGAACTCCTCCTCTGTCTCTTCCTCTTCAGTGCATTTAAGTTTACAGTCGATTAGCGCCAGAATCAGGAATAATGTGACTGAAAATAGAAACAAATTCTTCATTTTTTCAAATAAGGTTTAAAACTATTTCTGAACTTATTTTCGATTTCTAAACAATTGTATGACTTTCTCATATCAATGGACAACTTATATACAGTTTCATTATCGACCATGATCAAAATATCCTGTTCAGATATGGTGAGGTATTTATTGGACAAATGAAATAAAAAATGAAAAAGTTCTGTAAACAAGTAAATATATATTTATTTTATAAGACTTGAAGACAAAAAGTCTGATTTTCTACAATTATTTTATTATTCTGTTTGTGTCGGACTTCAAACTTTGCAGTAATTTTATAATTTTAAGGGTATTTTCCGATTGTTATCTAATCAAAAATCAAGTAAAATTTTGTCATCCCTACAATTGAAATATGGATACTTTGAAATTTGATCAAAATTAAGCTCTATTATTATCTGGATTGTAGCCATATAATCACCCTTGAACATAACTAAACTGATCATAGTTTATTTATTCCCATAATTTATTCAGTAAAATCAGTAGTCAGATTGAAAAATGATCTTGATTTATTGCCAAAACCAATATGGTGACCCCAATATTTTAAGTCAATAAAAAATTATCTAAAATTACGAGAAAACTCTTCGGAGTCAAATGAAAAGTCCGTGAAAAACATATAAAATATTATTTATGAGATGTCTGCGACCAAAGTTAGCCGACGAAAACATATTCTGTGTTTTTTATCCAGGTTTTAATTACTGTCATAAATGCCATAAATTTCATTTTTATTTCAATAATTATCAAAACATTTGAGATAAACCATTCATACAAATAGTCTCGTCGTTAAAATAAATTATATTCGTTTATAATTTATTGTCAAAAATAAATTGTATTTTGTTTTTAATCTTCGTCTTTATTCGATATTAAAATGTAATTACATTTTAAAAAGTTATGAAAAATGATTGAGAATTTCTATTTTTATTACACAAATACATTGGACTAAAGAGTAGTGCTTTTTGACAAATGAACAATTCTTTGCAATTTTCTGAATGATCGCATAATTAGAATTCAATCATTTATTACTAATTAATAATTTGTCACAAAAATTAAAATATTTAGCAAAATAACAATTTAATTATATTAACATCAAATTTAATTGGTATTTATTTTTATTAAATAGTTATCAATCGAAAACCGACTTCTATTTCAAGAAAAGAATCATTGATTTCTGAGGGGAGAGAGAGAGAGAGAGAGAGAGAGAGAAGGAGAGCATGATTGATTCTTAGTTTCCAATATCATATATTTTACGAGACACTATTTTTGTCGTATAATGTCATAAAGTGAGTTTGGGTCAATTAAAACTGAATTTAACCATTGATTAGATTAGGACTGAGTTTTTGGCAAAGTTTTGTCATTTTTCTTCTGCCAAACCCTTTGAGTTTCATTTGACTCCCAAACGATATTTCAAACCTTTACTATACTTCAGAAATTCGAATAAAAGTCAGTTTATATTCTTAGCCATTGTTTGATATGTAGCCCCTGGGTATCCCCGGTTTCAGTTCAATTAATTTGTAGGGAAACTATGCAATCGATTAGGTTTTATGTGTTTAGTTGTTTTGCTCTGAAATCCTTCAAATGCTATAATAAGTCTTCATTTGATTGGAAGCGTTTTGCTTTAGTGATGAATAACTAAAACCATTTCCTTCTCGACATTTCTTATATCAAACCATATGAACAAACTTTTTGTTATTGATTTTCATTTAATTCGAGTATAGAGTGAGCGACAAAATTATTACCGCTATAACCACCGACTCCTTCCTTTGGTCTATACTTTTTTGTGTTACAAAACATATATTTATTATTGCTTTCAATTGAATTTATATAAAAATCGATAATATTTTAAGCAATTTTCGATTTCATTTGTTTGGAAGCATTCAATCCAAATAAATACTGGAATTTTGTCTGTTTTTCGCTCCAAAACATTCCTCACATTTGATTAGATTTTAAATTAAATAAAGTAAACTGTTTGTGAAATGCGTTCACAATTAGGATCCTCTTTGGCTCCCAATTGAATGTCATTTATTTCATTAAAGCTATTGCTTTTCAAATCGAATCAGTGTAGTCATCAAAGGATAGACAGGGGCTTCAATGGTCAAGTAGACCATGCACCCATTCTAGATATTTCAAACTAACCTTTGGGCTTTATGATTTTATATCCTTTTTATGTTTTGCTTCAAGATTTGAATTGATCTCAAATATAGTTATTTTCTGCCAAATGTATACCTTGTTATTCCCTGTCTTTCGAGCGTCGATTGAATTTTGAGAGTCCAGTGCGGAAGAGAAGATTAGTTTTGGAAGTAATAGCACTTCCATTATCTTTGATTAATATGAAAATTGGATCACTTTCTCAACTAATTTTCGTTTATAACCTAATTATTTGACTAAAACAAAAACAATTGAATTGAATCTATTTTTTTGTTCCGTAATTTAATTATGCATTTGAAGTGAAGAAATTCTTTGGCGTTCAAAAAATGTCATTTTTCAGGTTATTTGATGAGAATGTTTGACAAAGTTCCAAAAAACCGGGCGGTTTAACAGGGAATATGTGAACCGGTTTATGTTAAATGATCTGATAATCACGAGTACATTAGTTGAGACAAATTGGCGATTCATTTATGTATTTTTGTCTTCACTCCATTTGGAATAAAAATTAATTTCTAACTTTTTTGAGTTATGCCATTATATGGTGTGTCTAATGATCGCAATTCATTTCCAATTGTAGTTTCAGCGATAATTGTTATGTCGCCCAAAGCCCTGAAATTGTCATTTTCCTTCGTTTTTATGGAACAGACATCCAGTTGTTGTTATAGGGTTTGAGGGAATTTTTATTTCTCTTTTGGAACAGTTCTTCATTTGAATCCTCTTAGGTTTTGATAATTTGTCGGTTCTATTGTTTGAGCAAATGATGCATTAATTTATTTTCACCTTCTCTTTAACCAAACCCTGGATTTTCCGGAAGAAACGTTTTTATTAGTCGTGAATCTTAACAATCAACGTGAATAAGTGAAGCTCATTAAATATGGATGACCAAGGGGGTCGATAAATTTAGATTCCGCTGCAGAGTCAAAATTCTCATGAGCTTTGGAATGAACTATAATTTCCCCTGGGTTCCTACAAAAATTTCTGAATTGTGCTCACTTTGCGTTAAAACTCCAGTTGCGCTTGGTCGTTATCATGTTGAAATAAACATTAGCTTTTCTTCTCTACTTTGTTCACTGATAATAATGAGTTGTTTTTGCTTTTATTGCTTACATTTCATATATTTTGAATTCAATCAGCGATAAAACAATGAATTATCTCTTCTTGTTTTGTTTTTTTCTGTGGAAAAAACTCGAGTTATTTCCAAGAAAGCGACTGAAAAGTCGATATATAGATGTTTTTGAGAGCCATTAAGTGTTAATAATTTAGTTGCGCTTTTCGTTTGACATTTTTCGAAATGTTTTCAGTTTATATCTCTTGAGTTGCTTTTGAGTTGGAATTTCTCATTAATTACAAATTGAATTTCAGCTCTAAAGTCAATATTGCATTTTGCCTTTGTATTTACCTTGTTGAAAGTAATTCCGATTAAAATCCTGTAATTTTGGTTCAGTCACGAAATCGGATAAAAATGTATACATTCTGAATATTAATTATGCCATATCTTGGTGTTGATATATTTGAGGACATTTCCGAAATTCTAATTAGTAAAGGTGTAAATACCCTTTTGATGACTCGGGAATTCTGTTGACTACCTGCTTGCACATACCGAAGGTCAGCTATGATGTACTACACCACCCATTCCTTCACTAGATTGACGAGAATCTTTGTTAAATCGCTATCAGGGTCATCCTTCGATGCTATCTATGCTTCAATGAATATGTTTTGTTTCAGATAATTGTATTTTTCAAAATCGTTGTCTTATTGTAACTGTATTACGAAGAACTGTTCTGAAAGCCTGCCATTGATTCAGATCTGAATTTAATTTTCTATTCTCAAGAATTTTTAATGAGATTCCGACTTAAGAATAATATTAAAGGAATTTTCAATTTAAGAATTATTTGAATTTCAAATCGGATGCAATTTAGTCATTAAAGTGATAACCTTTTTATATAGTCTTACGTTACGATTAATCCTTTGCGCAGAAAGTATTTCAAAAATGTATTTAATATTCAGATGAATAGATAAATGATATTTATGTCTTCAATTAAATCAGCGGTATTCAAGGTCTTCTTGTGGTACTTCCCAGGATTTCTGGTGCCAGGCTTAAGTCAGGGCTTGGACGTTTTTAATCGTCCATCGCATGCTTGTGACTGGAAGCTGATTTCTTTCCAGTTATAACCAGGTTCCATTTCTAAAATCTAGTTGTTGGGTAAATTACCGAAAAATGCAGCGTTTTTGGCACCACTTTTTACCAATTTGTCAATTATCCTGGTTGTCTTGGCTCGAGTTCATCTCATGCACATTTAATAAGTCATTTGATTCTTTTAAATCTTGTCTTAAATCGATTTTGTGTTTTCCAATTGATATTCTCCTCATATAAGTAAATATAAACTGTTTTTTACTCCAATTCTTATCGATAGTGACATCAAAATTATTATCCGTTTTATGTCTGGAAAGACGACTAAAAGGTTTTTCTAATTTCATATCCTTTTAAAATCTCATTTAATCAACACTTCTTTAAACCCTATGTTTAATGCAATATAAGAAGAAAATTGTTTTGATTAACAATAGAAGATTTATTTGATTCAGTTTTTTTAAATTTTGCTTAGTAAAATTTATTGTTTCTAGGGCAAATTAATTAATGAACTCTTTTCTTGACTTATAGCCGATACTTTTTTTTAATTCTAGTTACTTATTGGGCAAAAAGATTCTAATAAAGCTTTTATCATATGCAAATGTTGTTTTGGCGTAGGGTTATTTATGCGGAAAATCACCGCTTGACTCACTCCATACTTGGTATTCAAATAGCAAACATTTACCTATATTACCATAAATTATTCATCCGATTCCTCCTGATATTGAATTTTGAACTCGGAATTGGAATTTTTTAAGATAATAATTCAGGAGAGGCATGTTCCTTATGTTCATGATGGTCTCCTGTAATTGGTTAGCTAATTTATTTCAATAAACTGCAATCCAGGCGTTTTTAGACTAATTTCAAATTTTATTTTTTGACTCGTTAGTCTTCCTTAGAGTTTCTGAGAGTTTCGTTCATAAACCAAATGGAAATTTAAATTTTTCATAGAATCGATTGAAACTCTTTTATATCTCAACCTAATTGAGTGCAATAATAAACAAAAAGTGATGGATTGCCGTTCCTTCGGACCGCATTTTATGCGCATTTTCAGTCTGTTATTTACCCGTTTTGTTAATATATATCTAAAATCAAACTTAATTTTTTCAATGTCTGCCATTTAATAGAACGAATTGGTTTCCAAAAATAGATTTTCTTATTTAACGTCTCTCTAATGGTTTTGCTTTTCTTTTTATAAAATCATTGGTTTAAAAAAAATCAGTTTTCAAATAAATTTTTTTTACTACTCTATAATAATTATCACGACTTCATTGCATTCCTTTTAACAGTTATCTCATTTTCGGATGTTCCAGACATAACACATGACTATCAAGTTATGAAAATTGTTTTAATTTTTTTTCTTCGAGTTTATCACAAGTTCTTCTGCCAAATGTCCGCATCTCCAGGATAGACAAGAATTCAAATATGTTTATCCATGTGCTTGCTTAATAGTCTGAATGCCATTGCAAATGCTGCCTGAATTACAATTGATTATCGAATATATCCTTTCGTTAATAACTAAAAAAAATAAATTGGCGATCATTTGAAATATTTGTCCTAATTTCGCTCTTTTAGTGCCATTTTTCTTAATTATTTCTATTCCTTAGCCTATGATTTAAGAAATTTATTGAATTTGTAATCGATGTGTGAATCCAATGATCATTAATAAACTTTTCTTCTTTTTAAACAATTGAATGCCACTCAGCCTTGAATTTATGCCAAATTTATTTTAATTTTTGGTTAAAAGTGACCATAATTTTGGATTTGATTGGAGTTTTTCTATTAATAATTTTGGCGAATCTTTATTAGTGTTTTTGCACTAAAATTTGGATTTCATTGAAGCAAAAGATTTTTATCAAAAAAGAGTTTAAATTAGAAATTGTATAAAAATAATAAATGAATATCATTTTTAAACTATTTTTAGATAATCAGAGGAATCTTTTCCTTAATTATCCTTATATTTATTTATTTGTATTTTTTCTGTTACTACTTGAAAATCATTGAATTATAATCAGGAAGAATTTGTTGTTTTTTTCTGAAGTCTCAGTCAACACATAGTACTCGACTAACTAATCACTTGTTATTGAATTAAAAGAAGTAAAAAGACATTTATCCTCTTAAATATCGATCCAATAATGATCTAAACTGGAAAGAGGCTCTAATTAATGAATTCTAGTTCTCATTAATTAAAGCCATGGCTTAAGTCGTCGATTCAATGGCGATGGCCAACCCTATAATCCAGAGTCTTATGCATAGTCAGTGCAATTTTTTACTGCTCGTTACCATTGATCCGTATTATTGATCGGAGAAACTGTTGATGGGTTTAACCAAATATGAATCTGTTTTGATATTGATTTGCTTTTTATGATTTATAATCTCATTGACATACGAATCAATTCAGTCTTCATAGCGTTCTCTCGCTCTCCCTCTTCCTCTCTCTCACTCTCATAGCATTGAATTATAATTTTTTAATAAAAACAGTTTTTTGGTCCGTCTCTTCAAAGTCACTCATTTTTAGATTGTCGAGTAAAAAAGTCTTTTGATGTAAAGTAATAATTAATTTCATTGAAAATAATTGAGACTTAAGTTAAACAACTGACTGGACGTAAAATGACGCAAATAATGGTTTTTCTCTCCACTAACGCACATATAATACATTTGAACAGAAATCAAAACTTATATAATTAGTTATAAACGCCTGAAACTGTAATTACAGTCTTAACACGTGACCCGTTTTGCGTTGAATGCCATAGAATTGCTACCGTCTTATACCTCGTAATAACTATTATAATAATTATTCCGGAGGGTTTTTCTCTCTGATGCCATTCCTGCCCTCCTCTCCCACCCAAGTCTCATAGTCACAGTTATACAAAGTGGAGCTATAGATAGATAGTCATCACATTTATTCGAATAAAAGAATTTGTTCCCAAAATTCTTTTTCAATGATAAATGTCTTTCGCTTCAGATTTCTTATAAGTCCAGAGATTTGACTGTAATTCAAAATCTGATTCAATTTATAACAGGTTTTCAGATGACTTTTTCATTAGTTAATACATTTGCGCACAGTTCCCAGTCTTTTCAAAATCTGTGAGAATTGGCAATAAAATTGAATTTTCAAGATTTCCACTCTTAATGTTGTCTGTTCAGTTAACCAGTTTAGTTTAATCTCAAGTTTTTTGGTCATTTTTTGGACTTTTACTTTCATTTTGGAAGTATTTTCTGCAAGTTTTCAAATTAAATTCATCTTTGCATTCATTCACTCTTCAGTCACCACCCGATCCGTCTGTCTTTAAGTTCATTCGCTCTCCGTTTGATACTTAAAGAACTCGTTCTTTAGTTTTAAGAAAGTTTTTCATTTCAAATGTGTTCTCATATGTTATTTGGGATTTGATCTTCAATTCTGAACTGTATTTTGATTGTTGACTGAATTTATTTGAATTGCAAATATGCTTTTCGTCACTTTTATCGCTAAACTCGAAGAAAAAGTAATTAATTATTGTTTGAAATGTTTGTGTTATTCTTCATTTGCTTTAAATTCTGTTATTTATTCAATTGTTGCAGTTTTTGTCGATATCGACGTCTCCAAGTCGTCGTTACTCGTCGTCGAGTTCAACGAACAGCTCAGTGCAGTCGGGTCGACCTGCTTGGGTAGAGGAGAAGTTGGCCGGTCGTATACGAGTGCCGCACACTTTTGTTCTGCACTCCTATAAACTGCCGACTGTCTGTCAACATTGCAAGAAGCTTTTGAGAGGAATATTCAGACAGGGATTACAGTGCAAAGACTGTAAGTTCAACGTTCATAAGAAATGTATGGAAAAGATTCCGATGGATTGCACCGGAGAGGCGCCCAAAGAGTGGTCCGAAAACCCAACGGATGAGAGTCTGGAGAAAGACAATGATAAGAATGAGTCTGATTTGGAGAATGAGAGCTACTATGAAAAGGGCAACGGATCGCATGAGGAAGACATTCAGAATAAATTACAGACCGTCACGTATGTTGTGCTCCATTTGATTCTTTCTATTCTTCTTATTTATTATAAATTACTTACAAAACGATTAATGAGACGAAAGTTTTGAAAGATTTGTTTTGAATCTCATTATAAATGGTTATATAGAGGGACGAGTAGTAATAACATCCCATTAATGAGAATCGTTCAGAGTGTCAAACATATCAAGAGAAGAGGCTCTAAAGTACTCAAAGAGGGTTGGATTACTCATTACACTAATAAAGACAATTCTGTGAGTAATTCTTGTCTTGAATTTCCCTAATGATTGCAAAACACGTTAATATACTTTCAATAATTTTTTTTGTTATTATTTGCGAACTTTTTTATTGATTTCTGTATCACTATATATGTATTAATCAGAGAAAAAAGCATTACTGGCGTCTCGACACTAAAGCCCTAACAATGTTTCAAAACGAGTCTTCTTCCAAATACTACAAAGAAATACCTTTGACTGAAATAACGCAAATCAATTGGAATCGATCGCAAACTCACTCCAATGGTGTTCCGCTCCATTGCTTTGAGATAAAGACAACAAATATTATTTATTGTGTCGGAGAGGACATTGAGATTGCAAAGACTTGGGAGGCGGCAATTAGACAGGCCCTTATGCCGTTCACTCCTAGCACTATAGCTGAAGGCACACACGCTGCCGGTGCGCACCAAAACCAATTAGGACATTCTTCCGAGACAAGAGATATCAGCTCTCAATATCACATATTCCCCGATGAAGTACTAGGTTCGGGACAATTCGGTATTGTTTACGGAGGTATTCATAAGACTTCTGGTCGATCCGTGGCTATCAAAGTGATCGACAAATTGCGGTTTCCTACCAAACAAGAGGCACAACTAAAAAATGAAGTGCAAATACTTCAGAATATACATTATCCAGGAGTAGTTAACCTAGAGAAAATGTTTGAAGACCCTGAAAGGATTCTTGTGGTTATGGAAAAGCTGAGCGGAGATATGTTAGAAATGATTATCAATAATAGGGAACCTTCGGGACGACTCACAGAACGAATGACCAAATTTCTCATTTGTCAGGTATTGGATTGAATTTCAATGGAAATTGAATGCAAATCTTGATTTGCCTTAATTTGTGTCACAGATATTGCATGCGTTGAGATATCTTCACAGTAAAAGCATCTGTCACTGCGATCTCAAACCCGAAAACGTTTTGCTTTCTTCGCACTCAGACTTTCCTCAAGTAAGTCATTTGGTCTGTAATTCCTTGACAAACAAAAACTGATCTTTGAATTTTAGGTAAAGTTATGTGATTTCGGTTTCGCTCGAATTATTGGTGAAAAATCTTTCCGTAGAAGTGTTGTCGGTATGTATTGTAATAACTAATTAGTAATTACCTATTTTAAGCCCCTTTTATCGATTCAATGAATTTCAATTAACTTCATTACCCTTTGTTTGATTGATAGGAACTCCGGCCTATTTAGCGCCCGAAGTATTGCATAATAAGGGCTACAATCGATCTTTAGGTAAATTTATTGTAAATCGTTTTTTTTCCTTTAATTAATCGATTGCTTATCTGACCTCAACTTTAGACATGTGGTCCGTCGGAGTAATCATTTACGTCAGTCTGAGCGGAACCTTTCCTTTTAACGAAGAAGAAGACATATCGGATCAGATAACAAATGCTGCATTCATGTAGTGAGTGGTCATTCTTTTAATCCAATTCAGACCTAAATGCTTACAATTTTAATTAAATTATTGCTTTTCCGACACAGTCCTCCTGACCCATGGAAACACATATCGCCCAATGCTATTGATCTCATAAGTAACTTATTGCAAGTTAAAAAGACAAAGCGACTGACTGTAGATAAGTCGTTACTTCACGCCTGGCTTCAGGTCAGACATTCCACTCATTTGTCATTTGATTACTTATTCGTCCATTTATTCAATGCTTTTATAGGACTATCAGGTTTGGTGTGACTTAAGAGAACTGGAGTCGAAAGTGGGCGAGCGTTGGGTCACACATGAATCGGACGACGCCCGATGGGAAGAGTACAGAATAGCACATAAACTACCGCCGCCTAAAATCCAAACCTTGCTCTCGAATGCCATCGATTTGGATGAGAACAACGAAAATAGTGATTCAAATGCCAGTTATCACAATCATAATCATCAGCACAACGGGTCGAGTCCTTCGGCTGCGAGCACAAGCCCTACGACAAATATACGCCTTTGAAGTCCTCTCTTAGACTTTATCTGTTAATCATCTGTTCGTTAACTTTTAGCTCGAATTATAATGTCTTCTCTAAGAAGATGTCAATCAAATCGCAGATATTTAAGGAACACAACAATTGTACTGATATTTAAATCTGTGTTTTGACTGACAATTAGCACAAAATATCGTTTTTCAGCCAATTTTTACGTACATTCTATCCGAAAGTTCTGTGATTTAACCGACAAATTGACGGCTGTTTCATATTTATCACCAAATTCTTTGATTGCTATCAATTCAATGGCAATAATTCTCTCCAAAAACTCATTAGTACTTGTTCTAAGGCTAGTTCCATTTCCTAATTTTGCCAGTTTAATTTCCAAACCTATGTTTTTTGTGCCTAAAATTCGATTTTGATATTCACTCAACTGTTCCCAAATTTTGAGTCTTTGTTTGTCTTCCAGTTATTTATTGATTTCCTCACAATTGATATCGAAATTAGAGATTAGTTCTTCACTGAATTCAGTACAACGATTTGCACCACACTTTCCGCAGACAATCTTTGACACAACTGTCTATTTAACCGAATCTATATTTTTCGAAAAACAATTCTAAAATTGTTATAACTTTTAACATATTTTCACTGAAAGACATCCGTTTCTCTTCTCTTAGTCTACTTATATTTTTAAATGAATTCATTTTGCTTTTTATCGTTTTATTACAAAAGCATATTATTTGGCTTTTTAGACATTCCAACAGATTTGTGGTACAAGAACTGTATTCAAGACATTTTTGAAACAATGATAGTATTCGAAAATTATGCCAATTCTGGCCAATGACTGGTGCTTTGGAACACAAATTTTAGGGACAATTTTATTCAATAGTTTACTATTTTTCATTTATCTTATTAATTGTCTTATCATTTAATTTCGATTCTTCATTAATTGCATAATTGAAAAAATCAGTGATTTTTAATAAAATCAAATTAAAATTTTTATCTAATTATTGATAAGAAATTTTTCGATTGTAAATACATTTTCTTAACGGTTATGGGATTTTTGGCAATTGATTGATAGATGAGATTAAAAATTATTGAAAATTCCTTAAATTTGATCAAATTTTTCGATCATCGCATCAATCATTTAATTTAAATTATGCTTAAAACCAATTATTTTGTTAATTATTTAATCATATGATTAAGACTTTAATGAAATTATTTTTATTATATAGAATCGATTCTCTATTCGCTTCGTTTTTTAAAAAAATTTTATTTAACTTTTAGTTTATTTATATTTGAATTTTTGCTCCAAATCTGTTCTAATGGTTATACAAAATGATGTTATCATTGAAATCATTCTATGCTTTTAATAATCATAAATAACTGATTATTATTATTAAAAATATTGTTTTCAATGAAATCAAAAATCAATGGTGTTATTTATTAACATGCTATTTCTTGAACCTTTCGTATAAATTGATTCGACACCAATGTTCGATGGGATCGCCTTTGAATTCGACTCTGGGTATATCTATTGGCAGAGAGGAAGCTGCAAATCGTGAGTCATATACGACAGCGAAATACTTTCGGGGCTGATATAAGACGAGGAAGAATTCGAGGACATGACTGTCGATGTTATTGGCCGACGATATCTTAAATATGAGCCTTTCGTTGAAACAAATGTCATTAACATAATTGATGATCGAATACTTGTTTGTGTATCTCTTTTGCAATCCTTTGATCTTTTCTTTCTCAAAACCGGTGTTTCCCTTCAAACCGATACTTTTTTTCATGATTTGAGTTAAACTCTTATTAAGATAACTAATGGGTTGTTTGACACTCAGTTTCACAGAGACTGCATATTTGTAATTCTGGTCGACGATTTCTAGAGGTATTCGGATCAGTTTCAGTACCTCAATGTGAAGCGTTGTCCTGTCTGGCCATTTGATTCTGACTTTGAGGCAACAGCCCTCATCTAAATGACGTGGAATCTTTGATATGTCTTCAGCAACAATTGTTTTACTGGCCGGTGCAAAGGGGGAGACTCTATTGCCTATGATTTTCATAGTTCTGATGGGATTCTTGATCGAAGATATCGGTTCTCTGTATAACTTTGTAATTGAATTTTTGTTTTCAGTGGTTTGTTCGATGTTTGCCTGGATATTGGGCGCAACCTTCAAGTTCTCCACTAATTTCTTCCTGAATTTGCAGACTCTTAGGGATAAAAACATTCGAATGACTCCCGTATTCTTCACTTCAGTAATCTTCTTAAGCTTAAGAATCTTTTTGATGGGAAAGTTCTGATTAAGAGTCATGTCGTGCTTTGCGTCGATTAGATCCTTAACAGCAATATTGCATTCACCGAACACTTTAGAAAATGTCATAGTCATCATCTCTTGACAGACAACACAGACTTCCAAGAACTCAGTCCTTAAATCATTGACAAGGAAATGAGAGGCCTCCTCGAAATAATAAAAGCCTCTCTTTGGAGGCTTAGAGGTCTTTGTTTGGAAGATTTGATCGGAAAATTTCAATTTGACCATTGGTTTGAAGTCATATTCTTCATCGGTCGTTGATATATTACTCACACAATAGACATAAACGGAAAGGACTCCGACCGGGAATTGTACGGAACTCTCTTTGAGGGCTAATTCGATTTTGTTGACGTTTTTCTTATTGCAACTCAATTCAAAAATAGCGACTCGAAAGTGAATGGAACCGGTCGGACACCTGCCAATAGGTAGCCATTTGTCTTTTCCGTTCAAATTTTTGTTACGTCCGATATCTGAGATTTTGAATTCTATAGAACCCATGAAGTCATCTTTGTTGAGAGTGTCCTTGTCTAACATATCGATCTTCAGATAGTCATTGAAGTCATGAATCGGAGCCGAAAAGTTTTGGCCAAAGTAAGGATTGAGATTAGTGTAGATGATTGTAGTGGTGAACTGCATGTCCCCTATTTTCACTCTGCAAAACGAATCGCTGGAACCCGGCAGCACAAAACACCGGTGCGGGTCCATTATAGGCAAGTCTTCGGCTTCTATTATTTGAACCAAAGCCATACCGATCGGAAGGGGAAACTTGAGTTCGCGCTTAACGTTGGCGTTGTTAATGAGGGGCACATACACCTTATTTGGCGACACCAAAAAGCCCTTCAATATATTGATTATGAAATTCTTGAATAGTTTATTGTCGGCGATATTCGCCAAATTGATGCCATAGTAGTCGATGAGCGGTATGTCTTCCAAACACACAGATATGCCACCAATAAACGGAGGCACTTCCAGTAATGGCCGCAATACTAGCACTGCATTACCCCTAAAGTATATGTCTTTCACTCCTGCTTTTGCTTTTAGAAATACTTTTGTTTTATAACTGAAGAGAATCAAACAATTCCCAAAATATATAAGTTTCAAGATCAAAGTGATTTCATCCTTTCGATGTCCAGTCTGTCTGACATGAATACTGGTTATAGCCGGGGGTTTGTCTCCCAGAGTGAACCTCTCAAAATATATTTTCAGGCCGTTTCCCACATCGAGACCTTTCTTAGAAAAACCTTTTTTATCGATTTGTGTCTGTGCTATGCTATTGATGTGGGGCCAGAACTTTGCCATAATATCATTAACCCATTCACACGGGGCATCACCTGATTTGCCGCTATTCAAGTTTTTAGGAGCACTGGGAAAGACATTCAGAATTATAACTTTGAATTTAGGTATTGCCTCTACTATTATAATGAACCTTGTTAAGGACAAGAATTGTTTGAGACGATCCGGATCTTTAGAAAGCATTAAAGAGGAGTATTCGATAGCAGAAGTCCTTTCTCTGCTCTTCCACTGCGAATAACTGCCGAGAAGTGCCAAAAATGAAATGATGGCAATTATATGCCAGTTATAGGCCACGAACAGTGCAGAACAGAATGAGCCGATCATTACTCTCCACACATCTGAGTCATAGAACTTTTGAAAAAAGTGATCAATAAATGAGAGATGAAATGAACTTTTAATAAAATGTATTTTTTCAGTTTCGTCAACGATTCGGTTCTCCGAAGCGTCGGAAAAGACTTCTTTATTCTTCTTTTTGCCGATTTCTTTCTTCGATTTTGGAGGTCTGTCTTTAGGCGACCTCTTTAGCCGATTATTTATCTGTCTTACTTTGAATCTACTTCTTCTTCGCGACATTTTTTTTATTTATAAATTTAACGAATTAATGATTAATTGTAAGCAATTCAGAGTTGAATAAACTTTTTAAAAGTTGATAAGCTTTTGACTCGAGACTCAAATTCATTATTGTGTAAGATTTACTTTACTTGATACCCACGCAAACCCAAAAACTAGGTAAAAGTGAGTTCAAACAATACTAGACTGGAATGCCAGTGTAATAACCATCATATGTAATGAACTTTATAATCAACAGCTTCTGGATCCCAAATCCACTTTAATAGGCATTAATGTTGAAAATGGTCCCTTATAATCAACTCTTGTTTAATTAATAAACCTGTACAATCAACACTATATTAAGACCACTCTAAAAGAAAACTATAATAAAACCAATCGGTTATAATCAACATAAAGTTTCCCAAAACTGTAAAACAAATTATTTTTTTTCATTTAAAACACGTCTATATATTTGTCAATTGCTTAGACAAAAATGGATAAAATATCGGTAAATAAGACAAAAACGTTAGGCTCTAAACCCGAAGAAACCATTTGTAGTTCTCAACCATTGAATGCATTAAACACTTCGCAAAACATTTTTATCAAATTGGCGACAATTCTATGAATAATTTCTTCAATGATATTCAGATAAACCTAACTCTAAATTCACTCAAATCTCTTAAACAATAGAAAATAACTGATTATTTGCAATAAATTGTTTTATTTGATGCAAAATCTAAATAATGTGATTTAAGTAATAAATCTTTTATTTTGATATGTTTTGAATAAAGTGGAGTATAATCAACATTCCTCTAAATCTTATAATAAACAAATTGTTTAAACCGTTGATTATACTGGCATTTGATTGTATACGGATCTGTGCAAAATGTTCTCTTTCAATGGGCTGTAGTGTCCAGACTGTAGTGTCCAGGCTGTAGTGTCCAGGCTACATTTTGCCAGTTACACTCGAATACCAATTTTGTGAAGATGGTCGGGTCAGTCAATTAAGTTCATAAAAATGGTTACTTCACAAAATTGGTTCAAAATATTTTAATGTTATTTTTCAGTACATTCAGTGCTTTCAATCAATAATATCACTAAAAATGGTTAAGGTTTGAAATAATCGTCAATTTTTGTC
>JAQIWP010001076.1:0-17461 GCA_034695525.1 Euzetes globulus | reverse complement strand
CTCTCTCTCTCTCTCGCTCTCTCTCTCTCCCCATTGATTAAAATTGAAATTTATTTTAAAATTGTCCGATATTTCGGTTATTTTAAAAATATTTTTCTTTGTTTGATAAATTAAATTATTTAAATTAGCTAGATCTAATGTTTCACTATAAATCAAATGAAAAGAAATATCCTAGTGTCAAATCACTAGAATCAATTCCTTGAAGAGTTGCATTCAGATAAGATAATAATCAATTGAATAAATTGAATATAAAATTTGAAAGTTTTTTCAAAATAACTTTTCTCTGAAGCATTAGTTTCAGTTTTAATTTTATACCTAAGAAAAAGAGATGAACGATGAGTCCAAATATAAACAAGCAGTAATTTGTATGCCAATAGTGTCAAACAAAACCCGGGGCCGATTACCCTCAAAGAAGCTGTTCTTCGAGACTGTGCTTAAGGACCTGTGCACGCAGTCAATGGCGCACATTATTACGAGTAAATAAAAGACGAATTTAAAGAAAAATAGACAAAAGAAATGCCAAAAACATTAATAAATAGGCCAATGGTTTGGTTTATATTTCTGCTTGTTCACTCTCTCATACAGTTCTCATTAATCACCAATTAGTCAATAGAAAAGTGATTTTCTTTTTGGAACTCAATTTCTTTCGTCATATGATATGATTAGTAGAAAAGAAAATTATTTTTTTTGTTTTCATTTACTTTTGTTTCTTGAATTTCTCACTCAATGTCTAAAAATATGATTTCGGTTTTTCGAGTAAAAACACATTTGAAAAATAAGAAAAACTGTCAGAAAAATTTCAACAAAGAAAAACATAATCTAATGGTTTTTAGGCCTAAAATTAGAATTTCAAACAAACTATAAAATTGATTGAAAATAATCTCTTCAATTGTCACTTGAGTTGCAAACACCGCATAAAACAATCGTCGCTTTAACCTAAAACATTGAATAATTGAAAAATAAAAGACATTTTCTTAGAAACCTTTCAACTATTTCATTGAATTTTTCGAGAAATTCAAAACATTTTTTAAACTTTGGTTTTTATTGTCTATTAATTGAGTCAAAAATTGTGAGTCGATTTATATAAGACTGGCAAACATGTGCTACAGCTCTGATTGTATGTGTGCGCCGAGAGTTTTAATTTTATGATCACCTGAGCTATGCCTCCAATTCCTAATGACCCGAATTGTATGCTGTTCTCAGTGGCAGACCTGTAGAGCCCACACTATATAACTAGTATATGACATGTTCTTAATTTTTTATCCACTGTTTTGAAGTGTTCCACTGTTTTTCTGGTCTCTCAACAACTCTGACTCCAAACAAGAGTGAAAAGTAGTGGAAAAGTGCAGTCATTTAAACAGTATATAAAGGAAATGATTTTTTGATGCACTTTTCACTTTCACTTTTTTAATAAGCTTTTAATTTCGAGACTAAAAACTTTTTTTTCATTTTTCTCGTCTCAACTCGACTTCGTGTTCATTAATAATTTGTGTCCAAATTTCCATTAATTCAAATTAATCATCTTTCCATTTTATACTACAAACTTTCCGCTTAAATAATCAAGATGAAATTCTTATCGTTAATATTGTCTCTCGTCATCCTCATCCAAATGTGTCTGTGCCAGCGCTCAGGTAAAGTCAACTTTAATTTTTTTTAAATAAGCAATTTGATAGCTTAAAATAAGCTTGAGAATTTGATCTAACTTTAAAATGTTAAAAATGAGTGTGTTGAAATTATATTCAATAAAAAGTTTATAACAGTTAGCTTGTAGAAAATTCTAAAAATAGCCATTAGATTTTATTTTTAAATTTTTTTTAATTAAAACAATCCTTCAAACAGTTACAATCAATAAACTTCTGTATATTTAACTAGTTGAATTCATCAAAATAGTCTAAATTGAAACTTAAATGATCGAAAAATGAAAATTAATAAAAGATAATCCTGATCAGCAATCAATCATTTGCCTTGTCTGTTGTGGCCAAGACGCCAAACCTCAATATTTATGATTAATGTGACTTATAATTATAATAATATAATTACGTTGAGCTTCAAATTTAATTAAAACAAAGCTCTTGGCAAAATATTCATTATTAATGAATAGAAAGTAGAACTAATAATAAACAAAAAGTATTGACGTCTTTAATATTCAATTCATTGCATTAATTCTTAAGTAATAATTGAATGAAATAACAGTTCATTGATTTGATTCGTGCTTTGAATTGAACTGTTTTTATTTCTTTTCCCCTAACAATTGAGCAAGTTTACTTATTAATTTTTCTTACTTAATTTAGAAAGATAATCACTGAGTGAGTGGAAAAAATAGTTATTTTCAACTCAATATTGGAGTCAAATCTAATTAGTGTTCAATAATTGAAAATTTTGTTTGTTTTAAGTTTTATATTAACTTTAATCCCGAAATAATAAATCAAAATATTTTTGTTTCACTCAAATCATTAATTAATGTATAACTCAATTACAGGAATGCATAAAATGAAAGGCGATTATTTGGATGTTCCCCTCAGAGCCAGCTATAAGATTATGGGCTCAGACGACGACGGCTTTCTCGAGGACGGAATCATTGTCAAGACAAAGGGCACCGGATATGTTGACCAGCGATTCAAAAGTCGAGAACCCATGAGAGCCAGTGCTTCACAAATAATCTATGGAAGACCAGGTATTATAAATATCAACACTATATTCTGTAAAATTGAAAAGTTATCAAAACTTAATCAAATCAATATTTTTCTCCCATTAGAACAAAAAACAAGAAACGATTATTTATTTTGAGTTCAAAATAGTTTATAATTTATTTCTTTAATTAATCAAAATATTTAAACATAAAGTATTAGGAAATCAAATGAAATAAATTCGATATTTTGTTTGTTTTCCAAAAGTCATTGAATCAGTTGAATGGCTGATCGATAGCCAAATCAAGATTAGATCCAGTCTTTTATTTTCCAATCAAATGGAAAACTTTTTCCAAATTAATTCAATCAATAGATTGATGTCTAGATTGATGTCTAATCTTTTTTTGATTCTTTTTTCAACTTTTTCCATATAAATAGAAATCCTATTGAATGAGAAAAAGTGTTTTTTCTTTACTTTTTAGTCAATACAGTCTTTTGTTGACATTTTGTTTAAGGCTTGCAATCGATTTGTTTCTCATTAACTTTAATATAATTTGATTTCTCGATTCAAGTCAATAACCACTGAATTTCTTATTAAACAAAAGACATATCAATTGAAAAGAAACAAAACTTTATTTTGTTCACTCAATTGGATAATTGATGAGTTCAATGACTGTTCAATAGATAACTTGAACTTAAACTATTTTTTTCGTTCAACAAATGGAAAGGGCTTTTATAGAATATTCTTCAATGAGAATATGACAAAACCAATAATGGTTTGCAGGTTTTGATAACATTTCCAAGAATATATTTAATTATTTTTAGTTTTATTCTTGAAAATAATGATTGTTCTTCGATTTCAGTTTGGAACCGACAATAGGTTTAATGAACTGAATTCAACAGAAAACAAATCGTTTCATTCGCTCAAACCATTCACTAATTTTCCAAAAACATTTGGTTCACATCAAGAAATTTCACCAAAAATATCGCCTCATTTACTGACAATAATTTACAATAAAATTATACAAAAACTTTGTTAAATATGATAAAAATGCTTTTAAAACAATCACATTTTAATCACTTCATGTATATTTCATAATTTATTTAATTAAAACAAATGTTTTATAAACTATTCATTCATACAATGCCTTTCAGATCAGATCATTAAGGTCTTAATTTTTTTAAATATATTTTTAATGAAACAAATTTGGATTTTATTGAAAATTAATTGAATTAATGTTTAAATGAAAAGAAAATAATTTCTATTTATTACTACATTTCAAAAATCGCTGATATTTGTGATCTATGGCTGTGATGAGCGACTGTTTAAGTGGTGGAACCCGTCTTCGAGCCTGTCTTCGAGCCTGTCTTCGAGCCGGTCTTCGATTCGGTCTTCGACCCTGTCTTTGATCCACTTGGACCGGCACTACTTTTCGGGGTCGTGTCAGCGCCAGTGGAGGAACCAGTTTTCGATGTTGTCTTAGAATCAGTCTTTGAGGCGGCCTTTTCAGGAGTTGATCCAGTCTTTGATCCGGTTTTTGATCCGGAAGATTCTGTCTTTGATCCAGTTTTTGAACCCTTATCTGGTCCTCCGAGTGCAGAGGAAAGTGTTGTGCCCGTAGAAGAGCCGGGTTTGCCGGTCGAAGAGGTCGCACTGCCAGCTTTGGAACCGCTCTTATTTGCATCCATAGTTGATCCCATAGCAGAGCCGGTGCGCGAAGATATCACCTGTGAACCAGCTTTAGATCCGAGCGCTGAACCAGTTTTTGATCCAAGAGCTGAACCACTTGAAGAACCGATAGCCGAAGCGCCGGCAGAAGATCCGGTGCTACTACCACCCAATGTTGAGCCCATTCCCGAACCACTAGCGGACGTCGCCGAACCTGATGTAGACAACGACGAACCACTCGAATCAAGTGTTGAGCCAACACCAGAGCCCGCCGCAGAACCCGTCGACGAACCCATCGCTGAACCAGTCTTTGAACCAGTTTTGGAACCAGTTTTGGATCCAGTCTTTGAACCAGTTTTGGAGCCTGTTTTGGAACCGCTTTCAGAGCCGGGACCGCCCAATATCTTTGAATCCGATTCTTCACCAACTTTGGAACCGGTCGCTGACGACGACTCATCCATTCTCGAAGCAGAGGGAGCCGGCTCTTCACCAGCTGCCTCTCCTGATGGCGGCGGTTCTGTCGGCGGCTGTTCCCCCGACGTCGGTTGTGGAGCTTCTTCTTCTTTTTTAGATCCGCAACAACCCATTGTTGTCGTTATTCTTTGGCGAAATGAGATAATTGTCTTAAAAACAGCGAACAGTTTGACTCAAAGTTCAAATTTAAAATAATCGTTATTTTCTATTATTCTTTGAAATTTAAATTCAAAATGGAGTCGATTGTTGTAAATCGCGTGAAGTGATTACACAAATCATCAAAATTTTATTAAACTTAAAAACGCGAGAATACAAACAATTGTCTCATTAAGGCTTAAATTTGTTCGTTGAATGCATCCGAGTATTGGATATCAATATTATTGAGGGGACACTTCTCTTCGAACTTAATGTCAGGGTATTTGAGTTTGAGATAAGATTCTTTGATTTGTTTCCTCTTAACCGCTAATTCAATGAGCATTCTATACATCCATCCGTACAACCAGTGCGCGATTGAGAACCGGAGCATAACCTGCGGCCAAAACATTGAAAACTTACAATTCATTAACACAAATATTATGAGAGTTTCAAACCTGAAAATTAAATAACATATAATAGTAGGAAAACTTTTCAAACAGTGACTTCATGACTGGTCTGTGGCCAATGTCCAGTCTGGGGTACCAGTAGTTGATGACCGCCACAAAACTGAGTGAGGGATTGACCATTTGGATGGCATTGGCGATTCCGTTACCCATTTCCCAACCAATGTTATTATCCATGTTTTCTTGTAGGACAGGTCTATAGTCTCTTTCAAATAGGAGCCGACAAACTTCGCGGTCCTCTTCCCAATCATCTGAGCAAAGGTTGTACTTGTCTTCAATACCCATACAATGGCCGATAACCCGCCACAAATAGGCCAACTGTTTGAGGTCTTCCTGGGTGGCGGGACGCATACCGCAGTCGTTCGGAAAGAGGATGGCCGGCCCGATGAAAGCCCACTGAGTCATAACAAAATCGTATTGATTGAGCCAAAGCTTGTCTTTGATGTTTGGTTCCTTGGGTCGACTGTTCATCAATTGTTGTACCCGTCGGTGCATTGAACGCACTTTTTGTAAGGACTGGAATGCAGAGGACGTGCTGTCAAACGGATTACTTTCGTACCAACTCTTCACATGAATTAATGTCGATAAATATCTGCGGAACAATTTGGCTACAGTTGAAGAGTTGCCGGTCGCCAACAGTGGCGCCAAACCCGACGGGATTTGAATTATCATTAAAAGTCCAATAAAGTGAGCCGTATATAGACTAACAATAAATCAGATTTCAATTAATTAATTTGACAAACATTTATTTACCAAGATTACCAAATGAAACTTACCTCACAAAATATTTTTTTGCTAGGTGCATACATTTTTCATATCGTTTGGAATCAAACCAGCTAGGCTCTTTGTTGAGTTGACAGTTATCAGAAATTCCTGGCTCAAAATAAGCTTGAACTTTCAAATCATGATACCGTTGTTCGGCGCGACAGACAATTTGCAGCCGACGTTCCTCTTCAGTCAGCTCTTGTGGTATAATTACTGTCATTTTCAGACAATTCTGATCAAAACTAATTGATTAAAACTTTCTTAAAAATCAGGTGAAAACTAAGAAATTGTTTCGACCTTTGCTTCAAAAACAGTTGAATGAAATGCAGACTTTCCTCATGAGAACTGAATTTAATGAACACTTTAAAACTGATTCTTCGAATTAATGTCAACTTTTTGTTTGCTTTTGTTGAACACAAACAGCAAAAATCATGAATCAATAAATTGTAAACTTTCTGAACAAATATTTTGATTCAGTCTTTTTTGAGGAAAATTTTACCAGAAATTAATGAAACAAATTTTTTGAGTTTTCAATCGTTTTGATTATTTATTCCACAAATTGAGAGTACATTTAGTTTTGTTGTTCGAAACAGTTTTAAATCATTTTATTTTCGAGGAAACAGACAACTGTTCCGACAATTATTTAAATTGCAGTATTTTATGGCACAGACTATTCCATAAACTAATTTGTTTTTGCGGAACAATTCACATATAATACCTGTGCGATGGCTAACAAACAGACTCTTTCACCAAATGGTAGTAAACTTTCATTAAAATCTTTGGAAAAAAGTAAAACAAAATAAAACCAATTACACAATTCATATGAAAAAACTTTCATATCATTCAATCAGGACTTTCATCGTCTCAGGAATTGTATTGAATAACAATTAATTGTTTTTCTCATTCAATAGACATTTATTTCCTTTCATTTGTCAGAAAAGCATTAAACTGTAATAAACTATTCATTTGAGACAAATATTGTCAGAATGGTTTTTCTATCGCTTATATAACAGCTTTGGTTTTGGACTCTTTCTCTCTTATCTATGAATTGAATGTATGTTTCAATATTTATTGAATGATATGCTGTTTCAAACCTACACTAATGTGCTCAGGATTGTCCCAAATAAAACAGTCAAGAATTAAACAGAAATCGAAAAAAATCAGCTATTTAAATTGTAACGACAAAAAGTATCAATATGAATTTTTAATTCTAATTTAGTTTTGTAGATGAATTAGAGATTCCTGGATCAAAATTGTTTGAGGATGAGACCTTGCTCATCACAAACTATTAAAATATTTGACTTTCTCCAGTCGAATGGAGACTGAGTTTAAGAGTGAGCCTCCATGCGAGGGGAGAGAGAGAGAGAGAGAGAGAGAGAGAGAGAGAGAGAGAGAGAGAGTCATCAGATATAGAGGTCATGAGAGCATTAAATTGATTTTAAAATTCTCAGAGATATTCGTTTAAAATTAATGAATGCAAATGAAATTTTTTCATCTTTTTCACTTTCACTGATAACCTTTTTTTTGCTATCAAATGAGTGATTCATAAATTTTAATTAATTTCTAATATATGTCACTTCGAAGCCTTTAGTCAATTACATCAATTTTATTACTGAATACTAAATTATAAAACAATTCAATGAAATTGAGTCAATAAAAAAGACTAAATTTGTGAAAATCAAGAAAATTGCTCTATTTGAAACCTGGAAGACATTTTTCGAATTAAAAGCTCATTTAATTATAATTGGAAGGTAATTCGAGAATTATGCATAAAAGTTACCCGAATGAACTTTAAGTTTTATTTTCATTTTTTGAGGTTAACAGCAGGTAATTGAATAAATTAAATAAAACATTGAATCAATTAAAACATAATTTATTAAATGAAAGTGACCAAGATAAAACGATTATGTGTAAAAAGTATTAGAAAAATAAATTCACTGGACTATTGATCTGTTTGTAAAATATGGTTATCTAACAAAACATTGTGAACATTGAGGTCAAAATTATTTCAAACATCTTTCCGATAGTAAACAGAAATGAGTGTTCAGTCCAATTGAAAATGATTACGAGTTATCGGAAACTCTATTAAAGCCAGGGCAATTTTTTCGTCAATCATGGGAAAAATTTGATAGCACATTATTTACATTATAATGAGCTATCAAATAGGAAAAGATTATTTTTCAGATGCGAGTCAATGAACCATCACTTTTGAATAACTACAATAAGACCGATAATTATTTGCAATCAAATCAAATGAATCATTACTCTTATTCCCAATTTTTCCATAAACTATGCCTTGAATAATTATTGTAATTAGTGATTATCAAGGAGTTATTGGCAAATTATCAAATTCAGGCAAAGGATTCACAAGGAAGTTGACCCTAGAAGACAGGACATACAGGAAACAATCATTCAGACTATAAAACTTTTAAACTACTAAAAATGGGGTAAACCACAAAACTCTCTTGTTTTGCTCTGTTAGCCAAATATAAGGGCTCAGAATCTGTTCAAAATCTATGAGAGTATTTGGCATCCACTCCTTCCCATGTATAAGCTTAGAAATTTTTAACAGAATCTGGGCTTTTCATTCGTGAATAATATTTCTCGGGTTAATATTTACAATTTAGTTTGTGAACACATTTCAAAGAATGCAAGATCTTGGTCATCTTGATTTAGCTGTAAATTGGTGATAAAATAATTTCAAGTTTTTAGCTTTCTTTATTTTTGTTATTAATTAATTTTTTGGCCGAAATCCCAGTAAATTATTCGAGATTTAATTAAAAAATATTGAAATCGTTTTGACATAATTTTAGAAAACTTTTTGAAAATTATTGTAAACTAAAACTTTTTTTGTAATTGCAGTCAAAATTATTTTACTGGAAATAATTGAATATAACAAAGACATATATTTTCACTTTTATTTCAAGATAACAAATTGGTGTTTTTACTTTTGAAAAATAAGGAAAGATCTTAATATATTTCTGAATGATCACACAGAATAAACTGTTATATTTACAAGTTTATCTATTAATCTCGAAAATACTTTGGGATTACAAATATAATTTTGTTTTACTCAACTACCATTTCTAATTAACATGGTAATTCGATGTTCATTGATCAATTTTGAGCTACTCTATTAACTAAGCGCTTATTCAATTATTAATTTGTTTGCCAAAATAAATAAGCTTGATCAAAATTCATAGAATATCTAACGATTTAATTAAATCGAATTTCAATGCTTTTCTTATCTGGTAAATAACCAGTCTATTCTTCCATTAAAACATGGCCACTATTCGGGGTATTCCACTGCAGGCGATTTGGAAGACTTGGAGGACAACTCATTGATTCCTTTGGCCCAATCCTTGGCCAATTCTGCCTCCATTTTTCTGATCTGCTCTTCCATCTCTTCAGTGACGTCCACAATTTTGACCCCCGACCACTCTGAACCTGTATCATCAGGCAGTCCAGTAAATGTAAGGACACGATGAGGACCACTACGACTCTTTCGCCACCGATAGTACTCTTTGAGTATACTTCGAATGCCAAGGGCTAACAAGAGGCTAACCATCGGTATTACATATAAATTCTTTTTCACAATAATATAAATGAGAATAATCAGGGATAAAACCATAAGCCCAAGAAAACGACTGAGTTTAGCATTCGATAAGAAAGCCCAGAAAGTGAGGACAGCGATCTCACGTTTGATGCGCCGGTCTCTGTACGGACGCCCACAGTGACTACAGTTTCTGTCCAGATTGGCCTTTAAAAATTCGAACAAGCACGGATAGTGAAAGAATCTTTGCTTACACTTGCAAGCTCTGAGTAAAAATCCCTTTCTGGCCTCTTGTCCTCTCTTGCACCATTCACATGTGCCTTGAAAGTTTGGTTTCCAATTTCTCCACCGGTCCCTGGTGGGTCCCTGGCGCTGATTTTGGCGCTGATTTTGGAACTGATTTTGGCGCTGATTTTGGCGCTGATTTTGGCGCTGGCTCTGCTGTTGCTGTCCCTGTTGTCGTTGTCTATTGTTCATGGTTGGTTTGTCCCTTCGATTCGATTAAGAGTTTTATCGTTAAATAAATAACAATTAAATTTAAAATCAAAATATTACGGATTTTGAAAATTTTATTTTATTTTATTGAATAAATTTTTTTAAAATTTAGAATTTTATTTATTCTTTGTAGCAGTATCATTTTGAACAAACAAAAAGAGTTAATTTCTAATCTGCATATTTTGACTAGCCGAGTTTTGAGTACCATACCACCAAAAATACCAAAAGGAATCTAGTGAAATAAATATTATATACTTGCCAAATAATCGTCTCTAATATTATTCTTTAATCGACAAATTCTATTCTAGGAGGTCTATAAAAATTAAAACATGATCTGATAAAAAAAACTTTGTTGATCAGGACTCACAAATGAGATCATTAAATGATCATTAATTTTCATAATTTTCTTTAAACTATAGCCCTTTCAGTCATTAGATTCATCATTTTTAAGCACTTGGCTGTCACCAAAAAGTCAAAAATGCTACTCAAGGGGAAGAAGAATAACCAAAATTTGCCATAAATGATTCAACTATAAACAATAAGTCATGAAATCAAACACTGACCTTAAATATAGATATAATCTATAAACATTCAAATTAATTTCTCCCCTTTTGACTCATATGTTTTTCAAGAGACCACCCAAATGATGAATCTAATGACTGAAAGCTCTATAAGTCTGTCTATAAATACCGATTATATTTCAAGGATTCAATATATTTTCGATCCTAATAAAATCAACCCATTCTTAGGTAGAAGTGACCATGAAAGACTTAACTTTTAGATATTCTAGTACAAGCGATTAAAATTTAACTTGAAGACTAAACAAGTTTAAAGCTGAGTATCTTAACTACTGGGGAAAAAATAAGTTGAGTCTTTTTCACCTATTTTTACCAAAAATCTAGGATAATTAAAAATTCCATCATGTTAAAATACCCTAAAATTTATTAAACTATCCTGCTTTATCCCCTTTGTGGCAAAATCACTCCAAAGGTTTGGTTATCCTTGAACACCAGCCAATTAATACTAAACTTTAATTTTAACTCATTTTAATTAGAAATTTAATATTCCAGTCATATATTCATTAAATAAAACAGATTTTCCAGTGATTTCCTCTAAGTATTGGATTTTAATTAATAATTTATAAAACTGTCTTAAATCAATATGAATGCTCTTTGGGACGTCAACTGTTCAGTGCCTCTATTTTAAACTCAAATTTCCTCATTCAATGTCATTTTAGCTCGTTTATAATTAGTTTTGTTCGGAATAACAGGAAATCCTCGTATCATTTATCACTATAATTGCTACTGGTAATTGATAATTGATTGACTATTTATTTCTTAAGATTTAAAATTCATTTCGATTATTTGAGGGTTAGTTAAAATACATATAATTAGCACATTTGTATTCACTTGACAACACAAATTCAGTGTAAGTTTAACTTAATTTTTAGCACTTTTCTATCTAGAATTTAGTTTTGGTTTTACAATTCAAACACTTATTTAAAGGTCCAGTGATTTGTTGTTCAGTTGACTGCAATAATGGCAGAGAAGACTGAGTGGAGTGCCTTCAACTCGGCCTTTGACCGAATACTGTCTGCTCTAATTCCGGAGACACCGAATGAAGAGTTGGTCGATGCATACAAATGGCTGAAAAAGATGATTCTGTATAATGTGCCGCACGGAAAGCGCAACAGAGGACTGGCTGTTGTCGAGACATACCGACTAATTTCCGAACAGCAGAACCGTAAGTTCACTGAGGATGAGATCGAGTTGGCCCGTGTCCTCGGCTGGACTGTCGAGTTTCTTCAGGCCTATTTCTTGCTGGTCGACGATATGATGGACCAATCCATCACCAGGAGAGGGCAGCCATGTTGGTACAGACTGGTTAGCATATTTATTTTTAGCTTCCCAATGTTCATTAACAAGTACAAAGTAACTTTAACAATGCCATATTAAATGATCATGTATAATTTTGATTGGTAATTTAGGAAGAAGTGGGTCTGATCTCCTGCAATGACGCAATCTTAATGGACCAGGAGAACTATCACATTCTGAAGTTATTCTTCTCGACAAAAACATATTACACAAAATTAGTGGATTTGATGCATGAGGTCTTCAATTGTCTTCAATTGTCTTTTAGTAGTATTTGACTTAATTTTGAATGTTGAAGGTTTCTCGCCTGACCTCATATGGCCAGTATATGGACACGGCTTCGAATCCGCCCAATAAAGGACCGCAATTCCATTTGTTCACACAATTACGATATGAAAGTATCGTTAAATACAAGACTTCTTATTATTCATTCGTTCTTTCCGTAAGACTTGGTATGAAATTAATCTAAATATTGCCATAATTTTTCATTTCAGTAAAATTATCTTTACTAACTCGACTAAATTGTCTTAGTTCATTTGATCTAACCACAAATAATTAATGATGAGATTCAACAAAATTTGACTCATTTTTAGAATGACATCAAAACTGCTTTGATCTGAAACTCTGTTTGAACTGATGATCTTGCTGAATTGTCATTAAATGTGTATTTTGTTTTACTTTTTCATATTTAATAGCTATGTATATGGCTTTGATCTCTTCGCCGGAAGAGCACAAGAATGCAGAAGAAATTCTTCTAAAGATAGGACATCTATTTCAAGCACAGGATGATTTTCTGGATTGTTGGGGTGATCCGGCAATTATCGGCAAAATTGGCACTGATATAGAGGAAGGGAAGTGCTGTTGGCCTATCATCACTGCCTTTCGTTTATGTAATGACAAACAAATTAAAGTCCTAAAAGACAATTACGGCAAAAAAGATGGCGATTGTGTCCGTAGAGTGAAGGCCATTTACAATGATCTCAATCTGAAGACTGTCTTTCTTGAAGAAGAGGAAAGACAATACAAAGACATTTGTCAATCAATTGATAAGTTGAAGGCCAAGAGTCAACTGAACCCAAAAATATTCCATCACTTTTTAGACAGGATTTACAAACGACAGAAATAATTGGAGAACAGACTCTTTCTGAGCCCTAATGGTTCTGACCTTCTTTATAATCATTAAAATTAAATAAAAGTTTTAGTTATCAAGTTGAATTTAAAAATTGTATGCTTATTTGAATTTGAATTTATAGCGATTTTTAAAAATTCAACAATTACTTTGAGCTAGCTTATATTTTTAATTTTTCACTAAGAAGAGATCAAACATCTCAAATAAAAGGTAAGTACTGTATTTGAAGAGAGAATGGGACAAACTCGTGGACAGGACAGTAAACCAAATAATGAGAACCAACAGCAGCTGCCTTTATTGCAGGCTCCTCATGTACCGGTGCAAGAACAGATGAACGAACCGTGGAATTTACCCCGGCATGAACTACAGATACAGCAAATTGCAAAAAAGGAGTGCATATATTGTTTGGAAGAGGGCAATTTGGAAACTTTTTGTGCCTGTGCTGACGCCAGATATTGGCACTACGAGTGTCTTTGCCGTTTCATTACCACTAACAGAGACAGAGTCTGCCACGGCTGCGGCCAAAGATACCAAGACCCTAGAATCAGACGGCATGCCAGCGCCACTCTTAAACATTTCATGGCATTCAACCCTTCAATTTCGTTGACAGTTGTGATAAGTGTACTGGGCATAGGATTACCCCTAAGTACATTTGGTGAATGGCTGGTACGTCTGCAGAATGTCCGGGATAATATGGCAGAGTTTATTAGAGCTTCTCTGATAACTTCGATCGCATTTGCTGTTTATGGCATTTATGTCATGATCTTCCAAAGTCATGTCCTTCAGAGATATCAAGAGTTCGTAAACCAATACAATGACATTCGATTCTATGATTTTGATGGAGAAAACTATGTTCCGGGTCACAATTTCCTATTTGATGTAGATAGAGCTAATAAAGAGCATGCTAAACAATTGATACAGGAACACATGCAAATTCAATTACAAAAGCAACAACAAGCTTTAATTAAGGCCCATTTGAAACAAGCTGCACAACAAAATCAACAACAGAAACAGATTGAAGAAGAGCCATGAGAAATTAAATTTGATGTTGAATAGCTTGAAAAACAATATATAAATGATGAGACTATGCTTGTTAAAAAAATATATGGCATTAATTTAGGATAAAGTAATATATTATAAGTGTGGTTATTTGTTTAGGGAGAAATCAATGTGGTTTACTAATATTAGAGAAGCTTTCCATGATAGCTTTTGGGTTTTTAACTTCAATTTATAGAGAATCGAATATTTTGTCAATTTTAAGCAGTATTTCAGCGAACTTCAGATTTACTAAACTCACTCGGATAAAAAAAATCTGTAACTAATTAATTAAGCCTAAAATTAAGCCTTAATTAACATGTCAACTTTTTTTTAAACAATTAAACATTAATTGAATTTAAGAAACTCGAAAATTTTTTTGGTTTATAATGTATTTAAATAACGAGATGCAACGAAATACAGACCAATCATATGGAAATAATGGTAGACCAAATGGTGAAGGGCCACTTCAAGATCAACTTCTGAATTTGCCAATACCTGAGGGTTCAGAACAAAAAGAAAATGCGATGCAATTTAACGAACCAGCTGAGCAAGAATCGCTATTATTTAATGAACAGGGACAAATAACAGAGCCATTAGATTTGCCATCGATTCAGTCACTAACAGTAGGTGAGGCACCTGAATGTATATCTTGTTTTGAAGAAGATAATCTAGAAACATTTTGTAGCTGTACTGACGCCAAATACTGGCACTACTAATGTATTTGTCAATTCATTATGACTCAGAAGGATAGGCTTTGTTTAGGTTGTGATCAACAGTATCATGACTCACGAATCAGACGACAGATAAAGACTGGTGTACTACAATTTCTGACGCACCATCTAGAATGGTTGTGTCTCCTTTTCTTCCAAGTCGTTTGCCTTTTTGTGCCGCTTCTCCTTTTTTCCACAACTTATAGCTGGCAATAGAATATGGGACTGGAATCCATCCAATCTACTTACGCCGGTCCCTGGTTTGATTGTATTGCTTGTTAATGGTTCTCATTTGTATTATACTTATAATGGACTTCGAGAAGAGTATATCGGATGGAAAGACAGGAATCTGGAAATTGTTTTCGATGACTTTGATGGACGCCACTATGCGCCTGGTCAAAGTTTCACTTTTCAACTGCGACAAAGTGTTGACCAAGCAACATGACCAAGCAGTCTTACAGCATTGGATGGTTATTGAAAAGCATGAAATGGAATTGGAAGAAAGCTAGCACAATTAGAACAGGCAAAACGATAACGGGCAAATCAAGAGCAACCTAAATTCGATGGACAGCCCGAAGACGACGATTAAGACAAAATGTTTTACTTTGTCTTTATAAGAAAGAATATGGTAAGTTACTCCAATATAACAAGGTTGAATATATATTAATTCTAGTGTAAATACTTCTGTATATACTCCAGCAAATTTTGTGAACATGGTCGAGTCAGACATTTAAAATTATAAAATCAACAAGTTCACAAAATTGGCACTGGAGTGCATATCAAGTTAAAAGTTATTAGCAAAATGTAAAGAAAAAAATCAATTGTTGAGTGAATATTTTGTATCATGTACATTTTCATAAATAAATTTTCTTATAAAATTTTTAAACTGAAATTAAAAATGTACTAGTTTCCTAAAAATCGCAAATAAATTGCAGTTTTGGAGAGGAATAGATTGGGAAACATGCAAAGAAGAAGCGGACCTCCAGACAAAAAGAAGGACGAATGGAAAGAAGAGGAACATAAACCTGAACCTGAGTTTGTATTTTGCGTTGTCTGTCGCACAGAGGAATCACCGGATAACATGATAACACCCTGTGACTGTGCTGACAACAGGTACTGGCACTATGACTGTCTTTGTCAGTGGATAATACGGAGCAGAGACGCTTCGTGTGTCAGTTGTAACCGCCGGTTCATAGACCAAAGAATAGTCCGACAATTCCCAACAGGTGTTGTCTCTTACATCTCACAGGTTCCTACAGAGCCGCTCATGCTATCCGTTATGATAACCTTTCTTACCGGATCCTTCCTTCACTTCAGTATTAGTACAATACAGAGCACCGATTATCAAGGAGATAATCCATTTCATGAATTGGCAAATGTTGGGCTCCGACTCATTCCATTCACTCCACTGTTAGCACTAATACTCTTGGGAATCTGGTGTTTGAATCAATCATATCAAACATGGCTTATTAGTAGTCAGATCATGTATTTTCATGATTTTGATGGTCAGAATGAAAATATTGGGCATGTTTTTACTTATAATCTTGGTGAGGCTATCGACCAATACGCATTAGAGTATATAAATCAGCAGGTACAGGAAATTCAACAGGAAAATGCCGCTCAACAACGCCAACAATTACCACAGGTTCCTGAAAAACAAAATTAAAATGATCTAGGTGAAGATAATTTAGAACAATGATTGAATATATGAAATAAATTTTCTATTTCAGTAGAATTGAGGTCAACCAAACTGTTAACATTTTAAAATATTTTGTAAAATGAACTTGGTATTAAATTTTTTTTATACTTTAATTTTTTTAACAATAATTCGAGAAATTTAGGAAAAGTGGTATTGGCAGCTGGCTGCTAGCTTAACAGGGAGGGGTAGAGGGGCATTTTCAGCTTTTAAGGGAGAAACGAAATACAGCCCCCTATTAGCCATTTCTGGTTGTTATTAAGGTAAGTGCTCCGGCTCTTGGTTGTTAAGCATAAACTTGAACTGCCATCTAAATATAACACGATAAAATCAATAGCTTTCCCCAAATGATAGTTTCCTCTATTTTTGCACATTAGGGGGCGTTCATAAACAGCCAAGAGCCGCAAAATGTTTTACTGTGTCATTATAAGAAAGAATATGGTGAGTTACTCCAATATAACAAGGTTGAATATAAATGAATTCTAGTGTAAATACTTCTGTATATACTCCAACAAATTTTGTGAACATGGTCGAGTCAGACATTTAGGTTTATAAAATCAACAAGTTCACAAAATTGGCACTGGAGTGCATATCGGGTTAAAAGTTATTAGCAAAATGTAAAGAAAAAATCAATTGTTGAGTAAATATTTTGTATCATGTACATTTTCAAAAATAAATTTTCTTATAAAATTTTTAAACTGGAATTAAAAATGTGCTAGATTCCTAAAAATCACAAATAAATTGCAGTTTGGGAGAGGGAGGAATAGATTGGGAAACATGCAAAGAAGAAGCGGACCTCCAGACAAAAAGAAGGACGAATGGAAAGAAGAGGAAC
>JAQIWP010001075.1:0-17468 GCA_034695525.1 Euzetes globulus | reverse complement strand
TCAATAAGTTTAAACTATTTCAAATATCAATTTGATTTTATTAACTTATGCTTAGCAATATGTCCCCGGTAATCATTATTTTTTTAACTTTTACGGCTGCCTGGGTTGGCCTTTTGTTGTTTCTCCGCAAAATTCCCTCAAACCAAGTGAATAATGAAATAAATAGTGTTTTCAGAAGAATAGGAGTAAATGGGACTCTAATTTATTACTTTTTGGGAGATTAGTGGTAAGTGAAGAGTTGAGAGGACTTACCACCAGTCCAGGTAGAATTCTCTGTCACCAAATCTCAACAGTTCTGCCGTCAAATTCATTAAAGATTGGAAAAATGAATAGAAAAATAAAAGCCATACGATATGATTGGGGACCTAAAGGAAGATCGCATTAAATACATTTTACAATTCTATTTAATTTACAGCTAATAGTAAGAGTCTTGAAATGATCTTGGAAAATGCCATATCTTGAAAAGGTTCTAATGAATTTTGTACGGCAGGAATAATCCACTGTTGAACCAGAGCCACAATAATTTGCATCAGAACCAACTGAAAAATGTAATATTGGCTGTTAATTAAGATCTCAGTGTTTGGCAATTATTATACGTATTCTGTCAGTCGTTTCAAAACAAATCTCTTTCTTATTCTTTGAGTTCGAGGAAAATTGATTTGATAGCAAAGAGTTGGTGCAAACATAAAGTAATAAATGTCCAAAAGTCCAACATTATCTGGGTATTTTACTAAGTGATTCTGATCCTGGGCTTTTAAATAAACTTCTTTGATTTTGTTGTTCGTTTTATTGATGGGTTGTCCATATCTGATACCTGTTCTGCACCAATAGTTGACTGAATGGTATGATATAAGTTTGAGCATAACTATTGAATATAAGGCGCAAACCATAGACGAAAGAAATGCATTGCAAACGCAAAATGTATTCACAGCTATCGGAGTAATCAAAATCATCACAATATTAGTGATAATCACTTGTTGTGCCTTCGCTTCCACTATATTTCCTTTGGCCACTATTTTTTCGATATATAAACCAATTAATATGAAAATATTGAGGGCCAACACCAATATAAATGTTGGTCGATACAGAGGATTTTCCATAAAAATGCCTGCCCATTTAGAAGGATCAATTAATATTCCGAATTGAATGACGTTGTTTAGTGCCACTCTCGCATTCGATATAACCTGGCAAATAAATCATTTTAAACATAACAATATAATGCTATTTTTGAATTTGAAAATAATAACTTTAGCAGGACTAATTGAGTTAAATTAATTAACATTTCAAACCAGTAGAACGAGTGCTAAATTCAAAAGTCCTCGGTAATTTGTGCTACCATTTGCTTGACTTAGAAGGGATTCTTTTATCTCATGACATCTAAAAAATATTATTAAAATAAGAAAATTCAATTGAAAGTGAAAGTGAAAGGACAGTATTTTACGGATCATAATGAACGACAGTGTCACTCGAGTCCCCTTTTGATTCATTCGTATTAGTTTTTGATTGCACAGATTTCCTGAACCGCAATGAATTGTCATCTTTTTCACTCATTTTAACTCCTCTTTAATTAAATTTTTCAAAATTCAGTCGTAATTTAACAAAATATACATATTTTGGAACTCCTTCTAAAGTCCTGAAGAAATAATTGAATGCTTGGAAACATCAGATAATCGAGAAATAGATAGAATAGAAAACCTTGAACTCAATGTCAGACTTAATAATGCATTCAATTATTAATAACTCAGAAATGTTTTTCTGATAATCATTGAAAGTACAGTAAATCGTTCAATGATTGAAACAATTTACTTTCACAGCCATATTTGCCAATGCAAAGGTCATTCAATTCTAATGTAATCATTACAAAATTCTAATCTAGTTAAATAACATTCAGTTTCAAATACATATTCATATCTATTGAAATGTTTCCAATATATAATGTCTGAATTTTCCTCATTAATTAATAGGTTTATTACGTAATCAAATATAATAATTGGACCGAAGGATAAGACAATGGACTAATTTTATCAAATTATTAATTTTGATCGAAATTAAATCAGAGAACTTAGAGAACTCTCCAATTTTGTTAAAAATTTACCCACAATTGTTTTATATTTGGAAACTGTCCTAGAAAAGTTTACTTCTCAGATAGTTTAATTCTATTAAGTAAGCAGTTTCGATAATTTTTCGTCAACTAGCCACTTTTCAGACACAAAATGAAACATTGTTCATGCGCAAGCATAAAAACATAGAAAAACAGTGGTTTCAGTTTAGTTGAGTTGAAAACAATAATAAGTTTTATTAAGTAAAATAAAATTGAAATGTCTTCACCTTAATGTACTAGAATGTTTCGTTGAAAAAAACTAAAGTTTTAAGCTTATAATTTATAATTTATAAATTTAGCTATTCACAATAAATGATATCGAGATTTTTTACCCAGACTAATTGTTGTTGAATGGTTTAGACTCTACTTTAGAGCACATTTCTGCATGTTAAATACATATTAAGCTAATTTTTATCTGAATAGGTAATTTACCTTGTGTATACTCCAATTTAAACAATTTTGACATATTCTGAATCTGTAAATAGAGTTGAATTGAACAGTTTAACTTTTATTTGCAAATTGTCACAATTAAACACGAAATTGGCATGGTAAAAAATACTATATAATTTTGAAAGATACATTTTATACATTAATAAGATTTGTATCAAGTTTAAACTCATTGAAATTATTAATGAATGAACTTGTTCAATGAAATTCATAACTTAAAATGTTTTTTGTTTTTACTTTTTAATTTATCTTGTATATTCTAAGAAAAATAAATTCACTCTTTATTTCGTATACATCACTGCTTTTGTGATATGAATTTAAGTAAACAAGGTAAATTAGAGGGGTCACCACGCGAGAAGACCCTAGGAGGGGGCCGTAGGGTGGGGTAAAACTGATCTTCGGCTAAGGGGCAAAATCTCAAAATTTTCCGTTTAGGGGCCATTTTCCGGAAGCCAAAATCGATCGGAAACGGCCATTAGTGGCCATTTTCTTCTAAAATAAGCTTATTTCCGGCGATTTTAATCGTAAATTAGCTTAATTACCCTACAATTAGGTTATTTTGCAAGTTTGAAGGCTAAATTCCTTCAAATAAAGAACAAAATGACGGATTTTCGGCTGTCATTTGCAAAAATGTCTGAATTTTAGTCGCCATTACTGAAAATGCCCAGATTTTTACCCAAATTTCCTAAATTTTCCCAAATATTTGCCGGCTCCCTTCGCTCGCCGGTTTGCGGGTCCGTATCTCGAAATTTTCTGTCTAGGGGGAGGGCCAAGTACCTTGGTGACCCTCGGTAAATTACCAAACGAATTATCGAACACAAAATAGCCATTTTAACTAGCTAGTTACTAGCGTATAATTCATGCCCAAATATAACTTGTTAAAATCTTGTTCAAATAAAACATAACATAAGAACATGAGTTGAAGATTCAAAAACATATTTTAATGATTGAACACAAATAATTTTAATAACTTTTTATAGTCTGGCTCAAACTTTGACCAAGCTATTCTCAAACTAGCAATTTTGAATCAGAATTTACAATTTTATTGAAGAAATTTAAGTGTAACAATAATTACACTTGCTATTTATATTGAAAAGTGGCTATTTTGCGATCTCTATAAATTACCTATCCACATAAAAGCCATTCAACTTGTTTTGATTAAATTCTAATCTTGTCGAAAATTGACAATGGTCACCCATATTAGTTATTAGTACTCATTACACTCTAATTTAATATTAAAGGGTCAATAATCTGATCGAAACATTGATTTATTGACGTTTTGATTGAAATTTAAAGAAAAAGTAATGAAATAAAAATGATTTGAAATAATAAATGAAATATTTATTAATTGGATTAAAATAATAAGATGTGGAAAGTTATGGGAAAGGGGTTTGAGCTCAGGTCAGGTGGTCTTCATTTCTTAAGTACTCTCCGATGTCTGATTGCTGGAACACGACTATAGTCATGGGGTCGGCGTTACGACAATCCAATGCCGACTTAGCGGTAGCGCCGAATCCGAGCGGCAAATCATTCATAGAATAGAGTACAACCCCTTGATATTTGTCCGTTCCTTCAGTTATTCGGCCCAAACCAGACTTCAAGACATGATTGCCATAAAGAAACTGTTGCTCAGCGTTCGGCTTAAGCCATACTTTGTGCTAATCGATAGACAAGACAAAGGGTAATTGCAATGAGAGGGTGTTGTGGTGAGTGCCTACCTTTGCATACGGGGCTAAGAAGTCCAGACAAGTGATATGTAAACGAAATTTCTTGGATTTGGAGAATTTGCCGAAACAGGTGCCGAAAGAAATGAGATTATCTCTGCTTATATTTGCCGCTAATTTCAACATTTTTTCGCTGCAATAATAGACTCGATCGCAATGAAGACGAAAACAATAGACGCCATCAGGTCTTGTGATCAGAAGACGGACATTATCTCCAATACTAAAATGTAGAGAAAAAGGGCTTAATTTATAGAATGGTATTTGTTTGGACTGACTATTTGGTGAGTTTTTCGAAGAGAACAAGTGTCTCGTCGTCAGTCAATGGACGCATTTTGGCCAAAGAGGTGATGGGTTTGTGTAAAGCGTGGTTACGATGTGTTTGTTGATGTGTTGGGTGTGAGTCATGCGCAGAGAGGCGCCCATTGAACGCTTGGGTCGAGTGTTGGCGTTATTGAGCCAAAGGCAGGCAATCGTTGCAATGCATTAACGGATTTGTATTGAAAAAAGTATTGAAGACCTCATCCAATGCTGTAATGTCTGTCAGTTGTTTGTAGACTCTGTTTACTATTTGTTTTAATCGTATTAGCAATTTATTTAAGCGAAAGCAATGTCCAAATCGGAACAGGTTTTGGTTTTGGAGCCGAAGTCAGAATTACATTTCAAAGGTTCGCCAATTTATATGTTTTAATCATTATTTTTGTCAAATGTCTGCAAAATTCAAACAAATCATCACTTTTTCCAAACATTTTGTTGATTATTCACATTATTTTGTAGTCAATTCGTCAACAAAAATGTCCGTTTAATTGTAACTCCAGTTGAAGCCATATTATTAATTAGTTTTAACTAAAATTTAATGTCAAATACAAACTCTGATCAATGATTTCAATCAAATTTGACGTAATTTTAGGTCCGTTTAACGATGTGGTCACCTCATACCTGAAGCTGACCAACCCGTCCGAGCGTCGCGTCTGTTTCAAAGTGAAGACGACGGCTCCCAAACGGTATTGCGTTCGGCCTAATAATGGACTTCTTGAGGCGTTCGGCAGCACAACCATCGCTGTTATGTTACAACCGGTAGACTTAGACAACTTGAATGATAAAAACAAACATAAGTTTATGGTTCAGACGATGTTTGCACCCGAAGGAGACATCAATCAGGAAAACCTGGTATTACTCATCGATTCATTGAATATTATGTGAAGAAAAGCCATAAAATCTTTTGATCTTAACATCCCTTTTGACCTCTGTTTCCAATTTGTCTGTTATGACCACAGATTCAGTTTTGATTTAATTATAACCCAAATGATTGTCTAATAATCGGACAAAATTAAAGCCAATCACCGGTTCTTTTATTTTGATATTTGTTTAATCGGAAGTTATGTCTGATAATGGAATCAATTGATTCAAATATCAAACCAATATTTGACTCTTTTATCGATAAAATTATATTTTTTAGTTCAGTTCATGACTGATATCAGATTTTAATTAATATTTCAATTATTGGTTTGATATTCACTGAACGCATCATAACTTAAGACAATTCGTCAACTGATTAACGAAATCAGAATCTTGAACTTGAAACAAATTGTCCTGGTCTATTTGAAACCATCTTTAAATATATTTCCAAACTATTTGTGACCTCATTTTAGACTATCAGACGTGAGATTTATTGCTTACATCTTAAAGTTTTGGTGTAAGGAAGGGCTTATTTAGACAAATTGATATTTAATTAACAAGGATACAGTCAGAAACAATTTGAAAACTTGCCATCAGCATTTTACATGAAAGGAGCATGTGTATTAGCATGAGAATTACCATAAATTACAAACTTAATTTGTTCAGATCAATTTTTATATCCATTAATTCAATGAATTGTTTATTTTGACGGATTAGTGGAAAGAAGCGAATCCGGAACAGATAATGGATTCCAAACTGAAGTGCGTCTTCGATATTGCGGTCAACGCCAATGAGACGACCACTCGAACCATTGCTGCAACTCCTGCTTCGGCAATGAACGTGTCGTCCCACTCAACCAATAATGCGGTAATCTATGAATCCATTCCATTAGTGATTGCTTTCATTTCGGGTTTTGTCGCTCTAATCCTCGTTCGCTATATTTTCACTTAAGTTTCCAATAAATATTTATCCACAAAATAAATATCGATAAAATAGATTACAAGTTGTAGTGTAAAACAAACGGTGTACCCATTGTTCACGCCCTCACATTTAACAATTAAATTTACTAATTTTTCTTCAATTCTTAAAATAAAAACATTACCGTAAATATTGACGTTTTAGACCACCATTTGGTTAAATAGGCTTTTAATCAATTTTGTTAACAAAATAATACAAAATTTAAAGTATTATGAAAAATATAAATTTTAGAAAGTCCGTTTTGTTTAATGAATTGGTAAAAGAATCGACTGAAATATCGAAAGAAAACTTTTAGTTACAATTTTCTTCTAAAATAAGATTATTTCCCGTGTTTTTAAGCATAAATTAGTTAAATTATGCCATAATTAGCTTGTTTTGCAAGTTTAAAGGCTAAATTCATTAAAATAAGAAAAATGGTTGACGTATTGGTAAAATTTTTACATTTCAAGGGGTTAATGGGTATTTTGACTTGAGATGGCATTTTGACAATATTCAAGTGATCTACGATAATTATAAATAAATAACTCAATTTTATCTAATTTTTCAAAAAATTCAAACAATGCACTAAAAAGTCAGTATTTACGGTAATTTTTCATTTTAAAGATGAAGAAAATCAGTGAAATTGAATTGTTTAATGTGAAATAATGAGTACATAATTTGAATGTAATTTACAATAATTAATGAATTCTGCAAACATGACATCAAATCTCTTTTCATTCGATTCATTTGTTTTTATTTCTTTCAAATGGTATTTGAATTAATTGAAGCTTTTATTGAACTCAATTAAACGTAAAACTTAAAGTTCAGAATAATTTTAAATATTTAAGTTTTTATACATTCGTTTAGTCGTTAATAAATGTCGTGAAATATATGACAATGAGGTTCACTGACGCATAAACTCTTTGTTTTTTGTCATTGTTTTGTTTCAAAAGCACTCATTTATCGAAATTTTGATTGTTTTTGTTTGCAGAGTATTACCGAAGAAGTTTGTGTACCGGAAAAAGGAGATGACGTGAAAAAACTGATGGATGAAAACAAACGTTTAAGAGAGGAGTTGGCGTCTATTCGGTCGGAAAACTTGCAGTTAAAAGAAGACGGACTAAAACATAGGATTCGCAGTGGAATCAGTTCCTCAATATCTGGCGATAAGCTAATGGAGTCTTCACAGAAGTTGGCACCCAATCCAGGCCTAGCACTGACTCCACAACTGATGGGAATTGCATTGTTTGTCTTGTTTGCGGGCATACTCTTAGGGAAAGTGTTATTTTAAATTTTCTATCGATATATTACTGCAAATACTTTCAATTCTTTCGATTATCTTTCAGTTTGTATATATCAAACCTCTCTTCAGATCAGATTCTAAATGTCTTTAACAACAGTTTTCTTTTTGAGTTCCGCTCTAAGAGTAAATCAAACGAAAAATAGCGAAACAAATCTTAGTTTAAAATTCACTTCAAATTTAATCGAATTCAAAATTGGATATCATTTAAATTCACTCTATTTTAAAGTTATATAAAATTGAAATCGTTTTAAAAGTGAATTAAAGAAATTTCTTTAAAATTAATAGTCTTCTCATTTTCGATATAAAACTTATTTATTTATCCAATTTTCTGCCTGTCATGGATCAGATCCAATGTTTTTCGGAGTTATTCTCGAAATTATTGAATTTAATGAGAGGTTAATCCTAACATTCGGTTAAACTAATAAACTATCGAATGTTTTGTTTATATTTTTCTCAACCAATGACTTATTTTTGAGACAAAACATTGGAAACACTTTTTGCTCATTTACTCAAATCTGATTTAAGATGACTCGATTGAAGGGCCAGAGGTTTTGTAAAATCTCGAATCAATTCCTGTAAATATTACTCTATTCAATAAACCGTTCAATTCATTAAATGCCAAATTCTGATCATTTATTTGAGTCCCATATTTACAAAATAGCAACTTTTTCTTCAACACCAGACCATTGAGTTGAGAGCAATGTATACCAAATGAATAGCAGTTTATTGATTTTAAGGACTTTTCTTGCCTTACCATTAGATTTATAATTCTTTGAAGCATTCATTAAAGTCTTGGCTTTCATTAAATTTTTATTTGAATAATAAATTAGTGACAAAATCGATAATATATTAATAAAGGCATAAAAAGTGGCAAAAATACAATAAATTGATTTAAAAATGTTTGAAACATAAAACAGATATCGGTTATGGATAAACCCAAACAAATATTAACCGATAGCTTAGTTTTGGTTTACTTTTGGCATTTTTTTTAATCATTTGTTAAATATAATTGAGTTAAAACTTGAATAATAACCATTAATATAGAGATTAATTGTCTTTCAATTGCTTTTATCACAGTTTAAACAAATAGTTTCAAACATTGTCTGCATTTAAAAAAAAATATTAACGAGGATAAGACGGGTAGGATGGGTTACCCGCATAACTATTGGGGGCATATGCACCTGATGGTGGATATTGGTGAGGGTTACTACCAGGAGGTGGGTACGCATTAGGACCACTTGGTGCTGGATATGTAGTAACACCAGCTGAAGGGTAGGGATTGTTCGGCTGAGTTGGTGCAGGGTAAGAAGGATTGGCGCCCCCATATGAAGGAGGTGCACTATGATAAGAATTAGCACCTGGATAAGAAGGATTGGCACCGGGAGCGGGATATGATGGGTTGGAGCCGGGATAAGAGGGATTGGCTCCTGGGTACGAAGGATTAGCATTTGGATAAGGATTGGCTCCTGCATAGGAAGGATTTGAGCCGGGATAGGAAGGGTTTGAACCGGGATATGAAGGATTGGGTCCGGGATATGAGGGGTTATGCTGCGTCTGAGGGTAAGATGGATTTTGCTGTCCATTATTTGGGGAGTAAGGATTGGGCTGATGGGCTGTTGTAGGAACTGAAGGATAAATAGGAGCAGTTGCTACAGGAACCGGTACCGTTCCTTTCGGTTCATTTCCTGTGGGCTCAGGAAAAATTCCAGCGGCTGTGCCCTGGTTTGGGGCCAACGGTTTGAATCCTCGCGATTGCATATATTGAATGAATTGTGTGGGAATTTCGGCCAAAACGGCTCGACTCAACTCAAACTGGTTTTGATGCCATTCGCTCGAAACGAAACGATTGAAGGGAACGAACTGTCGGTTCAATACATTTGATTAAAAATAATTCAATAAATATTCATAGAAAATATGTCAGACCTGAACGATATCTCTTTGAGCTCTTCTTCCGCGCGAAACGATTGTGTTTCCGTCTCCGTCTAAAAAGTCCATCGCAGAGAAGTCTGCGTTACCCACACCTAAGCGCAGACACATCACAATCATAAGCATTTGGTATAAACAACACAAACCTATTATTATTATCGACAGCGGGAGAGACGACGCGCTGACGATTGCATCAATTGTTTCAGTCATATCGGAGATGACTCCATCCGTGATAATGAGAAGAACAAAATAATGTCTGCCGTCTTGGAATCGCTGAGCGATTGAAGCCGTATTATTGATGACCGGCGCGAAATTGGTCGGTCCGTGCAATGCAACTGCGCTCAGACTTGATTTATAACAATTTACTATTTCATCAATTCCTCGGCAATACGGATAAGACATGTTGTTGTTCAATGGGAACAGATGTGATACCTGTCCTGTCGCATGAATTTTAGCACCGAAGCCATAGGAAGGGAACAAACCCTGAGTGTCATAAGATTTGACAATTTCTCCGACAGATCTTAACGCGATTTCGTATTGATTGGGACGACCGCTATGATCGATAAAATGAAGAGACCGGGGGTCTCGTGGGTCACCATTCGATGCCGTAAAGTCAACGGCCACCGCAAAGTGCATTTGAGTTCCGCCCCGAATGTAGTCCAAGAACGTGATCTCAGTGGTCACCGATATTTGATTTAATCGGAGAACTCCTGAATTCGAGTAATTCTTTTTGCGTCCCTTTTTCTCATTGTTTATCAATTCATAAATGTTTTGCTGAGGGGTTGAAGTGGACATACGTCTGAGATTAGTAGTAGAGGAGCCGATCAAGTCGTGAGCACTATTCTCGTCCCAATCATAGCAATCAATTTTGATGGTGCGCTCCATATCTCCTCCGCATAACTGTTGCACTTTTATATTGAATGCTTTCCACTGAGGGTTCAGATTATTCCGAATCACTTCAGTCTTGTGGACAACAGTGAAAGAGCCGTCGGTATTGACTCGCGATAAAGTCAGATACGGATCAGATTTACCCAAGAAATCCTTTTTATCCAAATTTGAAGCCGAGAATGTCATGGAAGCAATTTGTTTATTTCCTGAAAGTTCTTCGGCGCGAATCAACAGCTCTCCACCGAATCTTCGGGGATTTCGTCCGCCAGTCGTCAATTTCTGTTGGTATGTGCCTCCATTTTTGGCCAGAATGGCGGCCAATTCAACGTTGATCTGGCCTAAGAACTCGTTGCCAGAGACGGGGTCGATGTCCCACAACTCGAACTTCAATTGTTGGCTTTCATTGAATTTGAACTGAATCTCGAACTTCTTCACCCAATCCGGATTCAAATTGTCTTTTATTACTTCAGTTCTTCCGATTTCGATGTATTTGTCACTCAATCCATGTCTGATGTAAAGAAAACACTGGGGATCAGACTTGGAAGTGATGTCCCGGTCGACCAAATGGCGGGCGGAGACACTCAACTCGATCTGTGAGTATGAGCTCAACTTCTGGTTGTGTCCACTCATTGTATCGAAACGTATACTTGAATTGGAATACATTGTCTAACAAATGGTCACAATTTGATCCGATATATTAATTGACTTTTTAATTGAGAATATCTAATGTTTTATGAAATTATTGAGAAATAGTTGAACCAAATATGTGTTCAATTGTCAAATGAGTCACAGAATAAAACACTTGTTTTTAGCACAAGAATCGTATTTATGGCTGATTTGGGCGTCACTTCTCATCCTTTTGACGTCTTTTTATAGGATTTAAAATATTTATTTACAATTACTTCGAGGCTTTGCCTTCAAATACGTAATGCGTTTACACTTCTAATGTGTAATCACTTTATTACTAATATTTCGGTCGACCACTAAATATAGAATTGTTTCTCAAGAAAAAAAATCAAGATAAGTACAAGATATTCAGCTATTTCTAACTGCATCCTTTATCCTTCAGGTCAATATTACATTTCAACCAATTATCTTAACTTTTACAATCTCAAATTAATTTTTGAATAGCAGCATTGTTATTTAAGATAAGATTTTTGTATACCATTTAAAAGATTATTACAAAATAAAATCAATCAAAATAAAAAGTATGTCAAAATGCATTTATACAAGTTGCAATAAGATACTGTACTATAGTTATTTGTCGAATAAATATGTTTTAATTATTGAGATTTGACTGTAGCTTTCCTGAGACACATCATTGGGCAGAGAAAGGCATTTAAAGCACATGAGTGTCACGTGACATAACTTTGAGAACTTGCTTAAAGCGTGGTTTCAATATTTTATTCATTTTATTTGATGTAAATTCAACCGAATTAATATAAATTGATTAAAAAATGATTGAATTAGAGGTTTATCTATTAAAACAACTGAGAAGTGATTGCAACGAATTGGAGACCGATTTGATCGACCATTTAATTCAACGAAATTATTGCTATATTTTGAATCATCAGTTGGTTAAAGATATTTTAAACGAAACTAATTTAAGCCTAAATGACACTAATTTAACATCAATTGAGACCAAATTCAAATTGAAAAGAGTGGAAATTTTGCGATTAATTACATTTTGTGGCATATCTTCCCTTCAATTATACGTTTGCGACAATTTTCTCGCTTTTATTCAAAATGATAACAATTTTGACATTTGTTTGAATTTTGTGAACAATTTGGTGGATAAAAATAATTATGATCTGACCTCAGATGGCGAGCAGTGCTACTCATTGGCCAGAAATGTGTCACTTCTGAAGTTATCGCGTTTTGCATTTCTTCAATCAAAAAGTCTTACAGAAGACAGTATTTTGCATGTCTTGTGGCAAATGAGATCAGCGATCATCCATCAAATGTCAATAACAGTTCCTTCGAATACTATTTACGAAGAAATCATATCTTATTCTAAAACAATGGCCGAATATCTGGACAATGATTTGAAAATGGAATCGGATTTGAAAATAGAATTCTATAACGAAATGCTAAACAACTTCTTATGGTTCGGTGACGTCGACAAAGTGGTATCTAATTTGAAAAGTGCACAAACACTGTCCGGTCTAAACATTGGTCTGAGTGGTGCTCTGGGAGTAAGAACTCAATTCCAACAAAAACCTGTTCCTCAGTTAATGGTCACAATTGATAGGATCGCAGCCAATGACAAACTTTCTTCTGGTCAAGAGGTCAAGAATATTGAATTACCCAAAAATGTTGCCTTAAATGACGACACTTTACTCCAAAGAGTCAAATTTGTTTCGTTAGAAGACCAAGAGTTGAATGAAAAGACCAATTTGTCAGAAGTGGAACAGACTTTAATGTTATCATTCATTAAGTCAGCAAATCGTATCGGTTCCACTTCTGATGAACTGTTAAGAGAACAAATTCAATCTTATTTAGAATTCTTGGTGGAAAAGTCAAGTGTTTGGTCAGTTGTCAACTCCTGTCTTCTAATGAGAAGTTTACTGGAAAAGGACAGCAGAAGACGTGTCGAGCGCTCTATGACTCAAATCAACGAATTGGTTGAAGGAGTTCGGGAATCACAACTCGATTGGAAACAAAGGGCTGACATATCCGCATATTTCTATTCTGTTCTTCCAAACCCTTTTTGGGTAACGGAACGACATTTGGCCAACGTTTTGGTCTCACTCGGAGTCACTAAATCTGCTTTAGATATATATTTGAGACTCAATCTATGGGATGACATAATTGATTGCTATCAGCGGTAATCCCAGAAATACTTGAGAATAACTTAAACTAAAGATCATTAAAATTCTATTGTTTACAGAATCGGTCGTCGAGACAAAGCAGAAGCCATTGTTAGAGATCTGTTGAAAACAAAGGAGACTCCATATTTATATTGTCTTTTGGGGGATACCACTGATAACATTGAATACTTTGAAAAGTCCTGGCAATTGTCAGAACAGAAGTATCCGAGGGCTCAGAAGTCTTTAGGAAATTATTACTTCAATTTAAAGCAATATCCGGATTGTATTCCGTATTTTAGACGATCTTTGGATTTAAATTCAATGCAAATCGACGTTTGGTTTCGCTTAGCCTTTGCAGCCATGACTACAGAAGACTATGAGTTGGCCGCCACTGCCTATCGAAGAGTCGTTCAGTTTGAGACCACCAGTTTCGAGGCCTGGAACAACCTGTCCAAAGCTTATATAAAATTAGGTCAAAAGAGGCGGTCGTGGAAAACATTACAAGAGGCCATTAAATGTAATTATGACGAGTGGAAGATTTGGGATAACTATATTGCTGTCTGTGTCGATGTGGGAGCCTTTGCCGAAGCTATTCACTCCTGGCATCGCTTAATTGACATTAAGGGTCAATACATTGACGACCAAATCGCAGATATTTTAATCAACTCTATTTGTAAGGGTATTCTTGACCGAAATCAGGAGTCGGCCTCAAGACTGGCCCTAAAAGCACAGAAACTATTTGGTCGAATTGTAGCCACGAGTAAGGGGTCGACTAAAATATGGCGACTTTATGCTAAGCTATTACTCAATAACAAAGTGGATGACATCGAAAGAGTGATTCAATGTCTACAAAACTGTCACCGAAATGCCATTAAATCGAATCGATGGGAAAGAGAGCCTCAAACAGTGATTGAAGTTCTTAAACACTGTTTGCTTCTTGCAGATGAATATAATGAATGCATTAGTTTTGATTCAACCAAAGCTCTAAGAGTATTATCTTCGAGCAAATTGGCTCTCAATTCGGTTATTGTATTGGTTCGCAAAAATCAGATCAATTGGGATCAAAGCCATTCAAATCAAGAAATTGAAACTCTTTTAAAGGATTGTGAAAACAAATTGCAATCAATTATTCTTAAAATTGAAGAATTAAAATGATTTCTATTCAATTGTAATAAAGATTTTTAAACAATAAGATTGAGTCAAATACAGAGTTATTTCCGACAATTTACTAAGAAAATGAGTTTTAAACCCTTAACCCTACTATTTTTTTCACCTAAAATAGTAAGAATTTGTAGATCCCGAATCTTCGAGCCATCCGTAAGTCAGGCTAATTTTTAAAAATGTTTGAGCTCTGGGCTATTTTTGCACTGATAGCCCTTTCCTAATCTCTGGTCAAGTGACCAGTCTTTCCAATGAAATTCAATTTGAATATTTGAAAAGTATAGATGGCGTCAGTCTTACTCTTATACTCAAACTTTACATATTTGTTTTGATTCCGATTAAAGTCTGATCTTTTATTGTCCACAACTGTTCTCATTATTGTCCAGATTTTGTGCCGATATGTCAGAGGAGAAGTCAGAGGAGGAGTCAGTGGGAAGTTTGGACCTGGATTTATGCCTTTCTGACCACACTCTTAACGCTTTGAAAGAGTTCTTGTCTGAGAACAGCTATAGATTGGATTCTGTTGGCAATAATGGTCATATCGAAGAGAATTGGGTAATTAAATTATACTAGGTCATTGTTTATTAGTGCCGTTTGTTTTATTTGGCTCTATTTTGGTACCAATGATCTAATGACAGAATAATTGATTTGACAGCAATTGAGTCAGTTTTGGTACACTGAAGACACCGCTGATTATCTCTCAAACGAGATAATCAATGCATTGAATCTATCCAATGATGACAATTGTGAAGAGGCATCCGAAGGGCTGAACAAATGGATTGCCTGCATATCCTGTCCCACACTTTTTGACAGCTTATATAAAAAGTTGAATAAATGCCAAAAATATTCAATAAATTTAGTTTTACTGGAATTCGACCCCAGGTTTCAAACCAAATATCCGTCAAATTATATCTTTTATGACTACAATAACCCAATCAGTGATTCAATTAAACAAAAATTCAATGAATTGTCATTCGATGCGGTCATCGCTGACCCGCCCTTTCTCTCAGAGGAATGCATCAGAAAAACGTCGGAAACTATTAAATATTTAGCGAAGGATAAAGTACTGGTTTGCACCGGGGCTCTTATGAGACACCTAATTGAAGAGTGCCTACATTTGAAGGAATGCCATCACTTCGAACCTCAGCACAGCCGCAAATTAGGCAATGAATTCAAATGCTTTTCCAATTTCGAATTGAGACAATCCAGCAATAAATGACTCAATCATATCAATGTTCTTTCAATTATTACCTTTAAATAAATAAGTTTTCGACTTATTATGGCCTCAATTTGGTTTCAACTCAGAGAAGACACTCGAAGGCTTACCCCCAAACCTACGGCAAGATTTGAAACATTGAATTGAAAAATACCAAAATAGAGTTATTAAAAATGGTCATCAATTGATGAAAATAAGTTTAGACAGTTTATAGCAATTTGACCCAAAATGAATGTATTCAGACCAGAGATGGCCAATAGTCGGATCCTTTTCATAATTAGAGATATCAGAAACTATCTGCACGTTATTTAACCGTCCGCATCCAAAACCCACAAGGTTATGTTAGATTAAATCATGTTAATTTATTTTAGTTTATGTTAGGATAGTTTAGGATCGGTTAGAATAAGTCAGGTTAAGCTAGGCTAGCTTAAAAAGGCTATTTTTATTTGTTGTGGATTTTGTGGGTAATCATCAGTGGTAAGTATGCGCCCATCACAACAATGAGGAAGACTTCTCAAGGCCAATTATCCGTTAATAGTATATGTAAATGAATCCTTGGTATCAAATGGTTTAGGATATGGATCAGATAATAGTGATGGATCGACCTAGTAAAGTGAAAATCATTCAAATTGGAAGAACGGTACAAACTTTGTTGGACTCTTTGATTGTTAGACTGAAGAGGAAAATCTTTCCATAAATTATTAGACTACTTGATACCAATAACCCTTGAGACCAAAATCTGCACTGCAAACAGGTCATTTTATTTTAGTCAAATTGTAACTTGAACATTAAGTTTATACTGGAATCTAAACTTCATTATATAATTATTAAATTTCAAAAAGGAAATAATTTTGAAATTGATAACCTGGGAGATATTCTTCTTGAAAGATGTATATGTCTAAAATAGCTTCGGAAAACTCATTTTGAGAAAATCGATTATCATGATAAAAAATGGTGAAAATACAATTTAGTTTCAAGTATAAACTTAATGTTTAAGTTACAATTTGATTAAAATAATATGACCTGTTCGCAGTGCAGATTTTTGGTCTCAAGCGTTATCAAACAATTGCTATTCTGTATTTACTTTTTTTTGTATTTTTTTCAATATTTTTCTCTAAAATTTCAATAAGTTTTTTTATTCTTGTGGGCAAAAAACTTTTTTCCACTAAAAATCGATTTTTTGTTAAAAATCTAAGATGGAGCACTTTATAAGCATTTATAAGCATTGTCCTTCTTCTAATTATTGACACGCGAAGCACGGCGGCCATCTTTTCCCTAACTTTGACTATCCATTTAGAAATGGCGGAAAAAATCTGTTATTTTGTTTCTAACGTAAAATAATTTTGAATTGAAATTTTAATAAACATATTCTAATTAATGTTATTTAAGCTTAATAATGTCTAAAATAATAATTAAAATGGCGAATTTTTTGGCCGCCATTACTGAAAAGATTGCTATTGAGAAGATAGTCGCTGGGTTTCGTGTGTCTGAAATTTGGAGAAGGTGATTACTTCAAAATTTAATTTTTGACATTATTTAGTTCAATTTAGCTTATAGGTACATCATCACCAACATCAGTTACATTACATTATTTCTTAAACCATTAAGGCACCAATAAAACTCAGCCCTATGCCATTTAGATAAATATTTAAAAGGTTTTATAATAAATTAAATCCCTATTGTAAAGGACGATGCTCACGATCAGGCAATCCTAGAATATCGTGCAACCTTGATTTGATGATTGGATTCGATAAAGTAT
>JAQIWP010001074.1:0-17470 GCA_034695525.1 Euzetes globulus | reverse complement strand
GGAAGCCAACATCGTCCGGAAACGGCTATTAACGATCATTCTCTTATAAAATAAGCTCATTTCCTTCGTTGGCACCCCTTCCGGTTGGCGACCTCTTATTTACATTTTTTATATGAGCTTTTAGGCACCAATTTGTAATGAGTCGTAGTTTTGTAAATCATTTCAATTTTATAAATAATTAATTATAATTTTATATGAGTCTGTCACAAAAGTCTGTCAGTTAGGTAATCTTGCTTGAAAATCACTAGATCGAAAAATGTTCTCCTGCATGCTTGAACATTTTAAAAACATAGAAATCATAAAAGATAATTATAATTTTGCATATTTTTAAAAATTAACTTTAAAGTAGAGATGGTCAATAGGGGGCTGTATTTCCTTACCCCCGTTAAATGAAAACATAATTAATAACATCAAATACATTTACTTTGACTGGGTTAAACATTAGAAATTTTTTAGCTAAATGAAACATGATTTCTAAAAAGAAGTTTATCTGAAGTTTTAAAATTAAAGTTCAGTCACATCTCAAAACTTCTATATAGCTTTGAATGCTTTGAATTTTCGTCTTCAAAATGGGAAACTATTTAAGTACTTTTCTACAAAAAAGAGGGAATTTTAATGAACTGACAAATGAGATACATTTCAAATGTTAAACAAAACTAAAAGTCTTTCTTCTGTCAATACAGCTATCAATTATTTTAGTGAATGTTTTGGAATAAAAAATAAAATTTTTTCGCTTTCTTTTTTCCAAAAATTTTCAAATACTTTGAGAGTAAATCGATTTTTTAGAATCTAGGGGGGGGCTCAGGCTAGTTAACCTGGCCATTCTTACATTTAACCTTTTATGAACCGAGCCTGATTATATTTGAGTATTCGTTTGCAAGTAATGCATCGGTGATTCAAAACTAGACTAATGTCCCAGTCTTATCAATTCGTTAATAAATAGAAAGGAAAGGATGGTTTGAGCTCTGGAGCATCTGTTAGTCAATACATAGAGAGTAAGCGAATACATCCATTAGCTCTGACGCCAACAAAACAAACAACAATTTCGTTAGACTTTAATTTTATACTTTCATTATAAAGAATATTATCTATTGAAAAAAGACTAGCTTTACTAGTGCTACTTTGATCAAGATAAAACTTTTTAATTTTCAAAAGAATTTCTAAAAATAGGTCTGTTCTCAAAAAGGAATAAACCTGGGCTTTTTTGCAAATGCAAGAATCGGTAGTAATTAATGAAAAATAATATCAGTTATTGATAGCAGGAATTGCCTGAGAGATAACATAAATGTTTTAGTCTAAAAGTTGATGAAAGAGAGGCAAAAGCAATGAAAACAAATAAATGAGTCGAACATTTGTCTGAAGATCAGTTTAACTGCTGTTCTCTATCTGTAAATGATTTGCGCTCTCATTCCGCAAAAGAAGTATATAAGAAATGATTCGTTAATGATTTAAGTGAATCTTTGGATGTGTTTCCACTGCTATTCCTCTTATTGATAAAAACTAAGAAACAATTGTGAAAATGAGTGTTCATCTCTTCCTTAAGTCTGGCCTTTTGGCAGATCTAACAAAATGTGAACGAATCAGCACTTCTATAATTATCACAATAGATACAGATTAAGGGATGACAGCACAAAAATATTGACTTTCCTTGACATTACACCAAATCATACAATGTTTTCTCGCAAAAACTAAAAACAATTCTTGGATAAAACATAAAGATGAATTTGTTGGCTCACACACACACACACACACACACACACACACACACGCTTGAATTTTGCAAGCTTTAGGGAATAAAAACTGAGAAATATTTAGGCAGAAAATTGAATTTTTACAAATGCTTTTATAAGATGAAGTTTATTGACTTCATTTAAAGAGTTATCCTTTTAATACTTTTTGTGGCAACAATTTTAAACATGATTTCGTGTTAAAAGCTGTCATATTCTGCATCCGATAAAATAATTGCATAAAAGTTTAGATAAGGTTCCAAATGAAACATAAAACTAATGTCTCCATAAGAACAAAAATAAAATAAACAATTGATGAATTCTGAATAGAAAATGAGTTGTATGTTCGCAAACCCAGAAATTTTCATTAAAAATTAAGGGAAGTTTCAATTTCTAATTTCAAAATCTATTTCCAATGGAGATTAGAAGAAAGACTAAGGTAACTTTGTCCAAATTATTAATTTCTATGGGAAAAGAAGTTTATTCGAAAAGAAAATTGCCCTTTCTGTTCACCATTTTTTTAGAAATTCTCTCCTAACTCTTTACTCAGGAGAGATTTAAAAAATAGTGGACGGAAATGTAAAATTAAAAAGGAATCATAATTAGACTATTATCTACATTTGAAGACAAAATCTCTTTAAATAAAATACAAAACAGATTTTTAACAACCATTAGAGTGACCATTAGAATGACCTTTGCACTTCGCTTTTCATCTATTTTTGAGGCAGATCAAATATGAAAATCAGATTTTCCCATAATTTCAAGGCCAAAGAGGTTTTTGGCTGATCCCCTCTTGATGATCACTGGCTTAAAGTATTTCACCTATTTTCATGGACGGAATACCAAAGTTTCAAAAAGAAAACCTCCAGTGTAATCAACACCAGGGTAATCAACACTACTTGCAAAACAATAAGGTATGGTTGAAGGCTTTTATAAATAGAAAAATGCCAAGAACATCAATTCATACATCGCTTTGTGATATATTGTTTCAAAATCAAACTATTTGGAAAGATTTAGTAATGGAAAGGATTTAATGTCACATCTATTTTAAATATTTCAATAAAATAAAAATTGCGATGAAATTCCAGAATTTTTAAAATATTTGTTGAAATATTCAACGCCAACGTTAAATCAACTCAAAATTACTGTTGAGTTAAAAACAGGGGTCACCGAGTTGGAAGACTCTAGGGGGCGCAGGGTAGCCAAAATCCGAGACTTCAGGGAGGGTATAAAGAAAGGATAAAAATGGCTGATTTTTTCTCAAACCCCAGGGAGGGTAATTTTCCAAGATGAAAGCACCGCCGGAAGTGGCAATTTTATTACTTATTCCTGCCTAAATCCAGTTAAATCAAGCTTAATTTAATTTAAATTGTATTTAATTCAGTTTAAATACAGGTTAATCGGTAAAATTAAATTCGGTTTAATCAGAAAAAATTAGGGAAATTCGGGAAAAATGGCCGCCGCGCTTCGCTGGCAATTTTTGAGGGGGATCGTTTCACTGCGTTTTTAACTACATTTACGAAGTATGTAGTATATAGTTTTGTCGTTTTGCCACCCGCTCAAGGAGGCAAATACGTTGGTCCCCCATTGGTGACCCCTGGTTAAGAATATAGATATTTACATTGCTTACAATAAACTAAAATAAATGAAAATAGAGATCATTTACTCATAATTTAGTTGCGATAATCGTCTGCTTTAAGAAGTACCATAATACCCCGTAAAGAACATCATGTTGGTATTAAGAGAGATTAATTACACTTTCGGTATTCCCCTGATATATTGGTGTTCCGGTCTAAATGAATATGAATTTAGATTCTCGAAAGCTTACATTTTGATAAAATTGTCGACTTGTAAAAAGATTTTGTTTGTTTTAGAGATAAGTGTTTGTGATTCTGGGATAACAGATTTTTTAAAACTATTAAATTTGAAGTTTACAGCACTGGCTGGATCCAGTCAATTTAGTTCTACTAGAAAAGTTTTTCATCTAATTTTATATTTGTATGCCACTATTGACCATGAAATTTTTTTAAAAGTCTTAATTCATATAACCTAGCATGCCGTTTTTCGGGAGTAATACGGTAGTAATAAAGTACAGCTTTGGCGCTTTTATAGTCAGAATCCATTACAAATGTTTTTTTAAGACTATGTTGTTTATTGATTTTCTGTAAAATTTCTGTAATTTATTGTTTTTTTGTTTAGAAATATTTATCATTAAGTTTGTAATAGTCTTTCCCTTATTTCTATCATTTCTCAATTCCTAATTAATTGAAAAAGTTTTCAATTTTCCAATTAAAACCAATTTCTCTTGAAATTGAAACAATTATTATTATTTTTTATTAAGCAAGGTTATAAAAATTTACAATGCATCACTCAACATAATTTGCCACAGGATATTTTTCAAATTGGTTATCGAACAAAATAAGTCATTTATTGACGTAAACTCTTTATTATAGTTTAATCTCTTTATTAAATCTGTATAATAAATAAATATTTGAATGACGTTTCGTGGCTTTGAAAACATTTATGAAAATTAAAAATGATTTATTTTTACAGAGGAGTGGCCAAAGGGAAGTTTAGCAAGTTTACCCCTTCACTGGGGTTTGTAAATATTTCAAGGACAAACTCTAATAAACGCACCCTCAAAAATTGCCCCAAATCTTGGAGCGGCGGCCATTAATCGCCCATCTTATTTATTTTGTCATTCATTTTGAGTAATTTTGTAATTAAACTGAATTCAAACGATTTCAGTTTAATTTAACTAAATTAAGGTAGAAATTAGAGAGAAAATTGGGGCTTACATTTTGGAAAATATTATCATCAAGTAACCTCTAACGTTTGAAATAATAATTTTACTCGACATTCTATCTACCAGTAATAATCCATTAGGTATCAGACCTTGGTGACCCCTGGTTTGATGTTTGCAGGCATTTTTCTCTTTAGAAAATTGAAATCCAAGTAATCAATTGATGTTAAGTGAATTCATAAGATTGGAGACACAATATATATGTAATGATTATCTTAATTTATTGCATGTTTATAAGAGCACAAAATTTATTTATTTATTTAGTATTTATGTCTTTGACTGTCATTAGAAATGAGTCATTTCAGTAGCTCAGTCACTGTCATCCAAGAGATAACCAATGAAATGTTTGCCAAGATGGTAATCAAACTCTACTCAACTGCTTCTATTGATATTTGAACTTAAAGAAGACTAAAGAATTTTTTACAATTGACAAATTCAGACAGAATTTGATATGAAAGAGTCGATATTTAAGTCCTCCCGAAGCCACTTTGGCTGTTCCCTGTCATCCCTCAAACTGATGTTAGAGTTGTCCCAAATTCTGTGAAACACGACAATAACTTTCTCTTTGATATCAGCGACAGATTTATATTAAAAGTCGTGATATTAGCATAAATAGCGTTATGTAAAGCAATAGCAGACAAATGGCACAAAAGTTTCAATAGAAGTCAAAAAATTGAATTTTCCAGAAATAAATAAATAGTAATTTTATGCGTTCAGACAACTGAAAACAAATTAGACTTGCTTGAATTAATTGTAAGTCAAAAATAACCTAATCCTGAATCATGGTTGTATCACAACAAACAATTAAATGAACAGAACTATCGATTTGTTAGGACTTAATGGGTTTCAGGAATTCAGATGAAAAATTCCCAGAAAATGTTTTATAGTTTCGTATTCTTTTCCTCAAAATAGTAAACAACTATAAAAATATTTTAAACTTAAAAAATGAGAAAATGATTGAAATTCAATTTGAAAGCTTAAAAAATGGCATTGAAATCAGTGAAACATATTTCAAATAAAAAAATTGTCTCAAAACCTCTTTTCCTAAACATTTTTGAAATATTAGGAAATTTCTCAATAAAAATTAAATTCAATCACTTTTAAAGATCAAAGTCACTGATTTATTTTGCTTTATAATAAATGATTTCTTAAACAATTACTTTTCAATATAATTTTCAGATTCAACTTAAATCAGTACCAAATGCCCTGAGCACCAGAACTCAGGGGAGAGAATAATTTTCCCCTAAAATCAGAGGTTATATCGGAGGGTATTATATACCCCCCTTAAATATCACTGACTTATATGTAGCCGACATGTTTTTGCTTGCAACTATAGAATCTGGTAATCAGGCCAAAAAGGCACTTGATCATTTTTACAGCACTTAATAAAGGGTTAAATCTAGATGAAGTATAGACTTTATATACAGTTTGATGAATGGTTTGATTGATAATTTGTTGCAGGGATAGCTTTTGATTCAATTAATAAGATATCAAATGACAAGAAAATTGAAAATGTATTGAATTACTGAACGGCTTTGAAATGACATTAAATTTGAGAAAAATGTTTTTTGTCGCACTTTATCTTATATCAGATTTCAATATTCTAATTAAAATAGTTGCCTGATATCCCGCTGAAGACGACAATGAACTCGGAGCCCAAAAAGACTGTTGACTCCTTCGAGAATAAAATGACTTGTATTGGCTTCAAATGATTGAGTTATAAATCTGGATGTCATCAGTCGTTGATTCACACAATATATGCTCTTATAATGCAATATACAATCTATTGATCGATATTCTAAATGACAATAAGGTTGGGCACAAATTCAACCCAATCTCTAAATCTTGTGTTTTCTTAATTAAATTTTGGCTCAGAATAGAGATATTTGTCATAAAATTAGAGTCAAATATATTTTTATCCCAAACTACAGATAAGCCAAAGCAGAAAAATATATAGCAATTCATTTCATTGCAATGTATTGTATTGTGAGGCAATATTTTGTTTTGTTATCGCAATTTGTTTGCCTCCAGTTATATGAAGAATATGTCGAACAGAAAACTAAAAGAATAGAAATCATCAAAAAAAAACCTCTAAGTCTATATTCGATGTTAAATGACTCAAAATAGAAACACTTTGAGTCCAATTCTATTCAATTCTGGATTTTATGGAAAAATAACAATTTTTATTTGGGAAAAGGCACTAGGATGGTTAAATCAAACCCCCTAGAATAGAAGAGTACAACATAAAGGCCTACTGATGATTACTTTAACTTTTGTTCTTGTTGAAAAACCTCAAAATAATCATAAATAGGTGGATGGGTTTAAGCCATATTCAACAGATTTAATGTTAATTAAGACAAGTTCACCAAAAAAGGGTTAAATTTGAAACTATTCTAAAGAAAAGACAGATGACCGACAAAAATTGGCCAAGATTGTGTACTATCAACTTATACTACTCAAAGAACAATTTTGTTCAATCCCCCCAAGATAGCCTGACTTTGACCATCCCTTATATCGCTTCAATCAATAGTTTTATTTCTTCTAATAAAAAGAAAAGTAAATCGTATTTTTCAGAACCAAAGATGCTGTAAAACAAAAATAACAAATACATCTAAAAAACACAACTTTCCTCTCGATTACATAATTTAATAAATCTTGAGAACAGAATTCATTTATTTATCCAAAAAGTTATTTTGAATTTTTGTGTCGGAAATGGATTTTCCAAGAAATCTAATGACTTTTTCAGCCATTATTCTCTTCTAATGTTTTTATCGATTATTAATAATTTAAGTCATGAAAAGTCCTTCAGTTTTGTTACCACTTTATTGAATTCACTTTTAGTTCCATAAAATCTTTAAAATTGTCATAAAGTGACGAAAAACTGAACATCGATTCATATAGAAATTTGACTTTTTTTTTAATAGTAAAAGGGAAGACATCAAACTTATTTCAAAATTTTTCAACCATAGAAAATCAACTTTCAACTTTTCAACCAGAGGTGATCAAGAAAGTTAGATCATATCCTGAACGAAATTGTTTTGAAAAGGCAATATCTTTCAACGAGGAAGAGGACATTTTCCTAGAACCTCATAGGGAAATTAGGGAAAAGAAAGCTTCAAAAATGGCGGCTAAATTCAATTATATTAAGCCTTATTTAGTTAAAATTACTTTAATTTAAAACCTGTTCAATTTACAAAATTACCTAATATGGTAAACAAAATTGAAAACTAATGACCATGTCTAATTTCTTGATATCTATGGATTATTCTTAGATTTCTTTTAACCGATAGAATATTTTTATTCAGAGTATATTGAATTCGTTGAGGAAAATGATTTAACCGTAAAATCATATAAAAGTATAAAAGCAAGAAAAGGGTTTTGAGTCATAAGATCTCACTTTTTTCGATTTTTTTTATTCCTGACAAAAATTCGGATTCAATTGAAAATCTGTGATAAGAGTCGAACCGATTGGAAGTTTGGCAAAAAGTAATGGTCAGAAAGAAAGTCATTTTTTATGTGAACTTTAAGAACTAAAGTCGAAGTCAATATTCGTTATAAGAGTAATGATGGATGACTCTGAAGCAGCGCTGACATAATTCTTTACAATATATCACTTCCAGTCGTGCTGTGGATCTAATGTAATCTTATATTGATATTTAATCCATATACAAAACAATAAGATATTTTTTAAAATAATTTAATCTCAATTTTTCCATAAATTTTAATTTGGCGAAAAATGGTAAAAAATAAACATTTAAAACATTTATTTGATTAAATAAAAATTATGAAAGTTTTGATAAATGATGATAAAGAAGGTTTTCCTTTTGGTACTCACTCTTCAGTGCACTACACCTTTAGGAGATTTTTAAATTAAATTGGGATTAAATTTTAAAATAGAGTATGTTGATATTTTTTTTCTTCCAAATGTGCAAGAAGGCAAGGATAGCTAAGATCCAAGACCTAAGGGAGTATAAGGAGAGGGTATTTTCCTAAGATAGCGGCCAGAAATATCAACAAAAGTTTCAAAATTTCCTAAGAAATGAATTTTTACTGATCCCCCTTTTATTGATCCCTGATGTAAATTTTGTATTGAATGTGATAAGAACAAGGATTTTCCGAATTATCCCCCTAGGTTCGAGATTTAGTGATTTATTCCCCTAAGTTTGAAAAAATGTCACAAAAAGTGTAGAGAAACCGACTTCAAAAATTGTCATTTTTAGTAATGGCGGCCAAAAATTTACCATTTTTTTTAGTGATGGCGGCTAAAAAAATCCCCCATTCTGCCTTATATTGTGAGGAATTTAGTCTAAGACTTGATGACTTAATTTTGGCTTAATTAAGCTAATTAACCCTTTAAATTACTGGAAATAAGCGTATTTAAAAACATTTAAAAATATTCTCCCTATATCCCCCTAGGGTCATGGACCTTGCACACCCTTGGATAAGAAAAGATGATTAACAGCTTTGAAAATATTATAAATTGAATTAAATTTGAAAATTATTAATTATTTGTAAGTTTTAGGTCATCTAATACCCGGGGAAATCATTTGATTATTTTTATAAAAAGGTTTAAAATCTTTTATAATGTAATTAAAGTGCTAAGAGCAACTTATTTCAACGTTTTTTCATTGAATCTATCAATCAATTTCCAAAAGATTAGATCATTGATAGCTTCGATTAGTTTTAATCTAATATTTCAAAAGAACTTTGACTTTAGAAACGAGATTATCATTTGATAATTATTGAAAAGTTCTCATAATTACAGGTATTTTGTCGTTTCATATTCATAGGCAAACAAAACTTTTCATCTAAACTTCTATTGATTAATGAAATGCTGTAACGAATAAAAGGCAATTTGATTCATAAATCATAAAATCGTTAAATTATATGGAAATAAACAATAATTAATCTCAATTTAAAGGCCATTTGTGAACAAAAGTTATCTAAAACAAGTCACAAAAGTCTCAAAATCAGAAACTTTTTCGACAACAAAATAATATAATGAGTTCTGTTCTTAAGTAAAAATCTAAAGAATCTATTGTAATCGAGAAACGCAGATAAACAAGCTCATTATTCATTCATTTGTTGTTACAAAACTGAGAATATTATTTCAACTGATATTAAAACTTCAATTTAATGCAATTATGTTTTAGAAACTAAAAGTCGTTTCTAAAGGAAAATCGTTTTTCAAAATCAAATAAAGTGTGAAAATCCAAATTACAAAATAATGATCCGAACTAAAAATACAATAATCAATAAATCTTAATATATCTTGCAACAAACAGAAGTCGAGTAATTTTGGAAGAATAAAGTATTCAAGTAAAATATAATGTCAACGACTTAAGAAAGATTGATTTTCAGAAATGGCTAATGCTAAATTGTACTGAGCGATGCTGACCTTAAACAGTAACAAAATTATTAAGTTTTAATTTATTTTTACTAAAATTTGGTCATTTTTGGGAAAATAGCAGCGAGAATATTCTATACATAGTTTTTTGAACACTAGAGGGTGAATGGTCTATTACCCAGGGGTCGCCAAGGTCAAAGACCTCAGGGGAGGGTAAAATGGCGGATTTTTCTCAAACCTCAAGGGGTATTTTTCCAAGATGGCGGCCGGAAGTACCACAGGAAGCGGCCATTTTGTTACTTATTCCTACCTATTAATCCAGTTAAATTAAGCTTGTCCTTAATTCAGTTTAAATACAGTTTAATCGGTAAAATAACCGAAAATGGACGACAAAATGGCGGAAATTCGGAAAAAATGGGGGAGGGTCAGTTTCTCTGCGTTTTTTCCTTACAATTTTTTCAAACCCCCAGGGGGCAATTTGGCAAATTCTCGACCTCAGGAAGTTTACTATACACTCCCTGCCCTTGGCCATCACTGATTTATTCATCATTTTCAAATCATAAAACATTTTCGATCAATTTGAAAATTGTGTCAATTAAATGTTTTTTTTAATAAGCTAAATATGACAGGAAAAAGATTGTAGGCCTAGAAAGGTAACATTTTGTCCGAATCCCAATTAACCAAATTTCATTTGACCGAAAATTTATGTACCGCTTAACCGAAATAATTTATCTTACTTATCAGAAAGCTTTTTCTATGAAACAGATAAACGAAAATTATAAAATTGATTGCTATTCCCTTCGACAGCAATTTATATAATCTTTTTCGGTCAATTGGGAATCAGCTAATAGGGATTCGGATAAACGACATTGGGCTAAACAGAGTGAAACTTTAGAAAACCCCTAGAAAAATTTAAAAAACCATCACCCTAGGTCAACTAATTTTTCTCGTCCCTTTTATATTTAGGAATTAAATTTTATATTCATTTAAATATAATCTTAAATAATCAAGAATTAGTAATTTATTATATAACTTATATCTTATCAAATTCAACTAGTAAATTTTAAATCAAATTGGTTGGCGGTTTTACTTGTTCCCTGTACTCTCTCTTTTCAATAAGGCTCTAATTTAAGATAAATTGCTTCGTGAACTTAAAGTTTGAATTCTCATTAAATGCCAATTAATTTAAAGCGACTTTTGAAACAGAAATGAGAAATTGTATCAAAATATCTTTTAAGCAATGATTAGTTACTTCTGTGATTTGAATTACGATTAATCTGCTCTATAGAGTCTGACAACTTTTCTGGTAGTCAATGAACTCTGGATCGGATTAATTTTGGGTCTCAAACGCCGAAACACAAAAAACGTATAATTCTGTTATCACTTAAGAGATTTAATTTAGTCGGACCTCGAGGTTTAAGACAATTACTGGAAGCAATAATTTGGTCGTTAAAAACAATCGTCGATTTATTGTCTCAATATGTAGTGAATGCTAAAAGACTCATAAATCAAAACATTAATTGAATTTATTTAATATCATTTGAAGTGAAAAGGATTGGTCGGACAGAAGCTTATAATTATGAAAATCACTTTTTTTTGTCTAAGATCCGATCCTCGCATTTTAAATGAAGCGTCTTTGAGGATAGGCTCACAGTTTTAGTTTTTGTCTTTCATTTGCATTTAATTGAATGTGAACTGAATTTCTCGGGAGAAGAATTCACGGATAAAATCTTGGCTCATTATGTTTTCAGAGATATATTGAGTATTAAAGAATATGTTCGAATCAATAAATCTGGAAGCTAATTTTGACATGAATTTATCAAGTTAAATTATATAATTGAATGAAAGGCCATAAATATCAATAATGAATCATAAAACAGTGTTTCGGAAAACGCTAAGAACAGACATAATTGACTGCAGAATTATCTCGGTTGAGAATAATAGGCCCCTGCAATTCCGAATAATTCCTCAGTAGCTCTGAATGATGAAAAATGAACAAACTTTGACTAAAAAAGACTCAATTTTTACTCTTTCTCTGTATTATCAATCATTATATCAAAGAAAACTTTTGTGCCTTTTGTCCAAAATATACATTTATTTTTTTATCAATTTTCAAGGAAGAGATTTATTACTGAATCGATAACTCATTTCTTCTTATTTTTCACATATTATTTGAAAAATTCGTTAGTTTTAAATATAAAAACAAATCATTTCATTGACATTAGTTTTCATCAGCAAAATGTGTGAAAACACATATTATCGACATATTCTTGTTTTTTAGTCCAATGTTTCTAACAAATGATAAAATTGGCGAAACAAACAAAAATCTATTCATATTTTATATAAAAGGAAAATCTAGTAACAAATAATTAATGACTGCGCCAAAGGCTTAGCCATAATTCATAATAAAAGGATTATTGACCGCTCTATACATTTGTGAATATGATTCTAAATAAAACTAATTTGCAAACTAATAAGTAAGCAAATTTATAAGTAAGGAAATGAAGTCATTCGAAAAATAGTTATTCAGATTTTCTGACAACATTTAAATGCTCTTATGTTGTTTTAAGCATTTAAAGAAATTAGTCTATAACCATATTTTTATCTGAAAATGACCAGGGCTGCTACTTTTCCAAAGTTTTTAAAGTTAGAAGATAGATTCATTGATTTATTAACTGCAATCAAATGAATTCTAATGGCTTCAAATTTAATTATAATAATTTATTTCAATTTTCAAATATAATTAATTTATACTTGTTTGTCCGAATTTTAAGAATTAAATGATTAAAACTTAAACTGATTTAATATAATTTATTTCGATTATATTGATTTATTTTAAAATAATTCTGAGTTGGATTTTTGAAGAATACATTAGTTAATAAACTTTCTATACTTATATTTTAAAAATAATTTAATTTAATTATAAATACTCTAGAAGTGATTAATAAAAAAAAGCAATAATTGCTCTTTTAAAATTTAAGTATAACAACTAAAAGTTTTTAGAATGTCTTAAAAAATTAGATTTAAAATCTACTTTACAACATTAAAACAAACTTTTAGAAAAATAAAAATAATAATAAAGAAAATTAACAATAAACAATAAAATCGAAGAAAAGGTTGTATCTTGCCCATTCCTATCCAGGCTCGAGATTCCACTGGAAATTATCTTTAAATATTTCATAGACTTAAGTTTTTTTTAGCCATTTACAATTAGTAATACTGAAAAGTTATAAGTTGCTTCATTTATCTACCTCCTTGGTCATCATTGTTCTTATTGAAATATGTATTGAGTTCTTTAAGAGCTGGAAGAGATTCATCACATTTTCAAAATTAAAATAACTGAACCGAATAACTCTGATATAAAATTTTTAAATATACAAAAAAGAGATTTATTTTTAGAAAGTTTTTGCGATAAAAATAAAAAGCTTCGAATCGGAGAGAAAAATGATATATGACTTGAGTGAAAAAGTGGAGGAGTTTTAAGTTCAAATTGTATCAAAACAAACATTTTTCCAGTTTTCTGTCATTTTATTCTTACTCCATCCCTGAATCCGGGTAATTAATTCGAGTCTTTCAAACATAATCTAATCTGATAGGATATTTGGCTAATTCAGGGATTCGCAAACATTGGAAAAAAGATGAGCAGTGTTTGTATCTAAAGTACAAGGGATTCATTGCATTGATTCTTTGAGATGAAAAAGGCAAGAAATGAAACTAGCTAGCAAGAACCCGGTATAATCGGTGGGTAGCTAAGAAAGACTGGGATTTTATTAAAACTGTTTTAGAAGCAATTTACTGGAAATTTGAACCAATTGAAAGTTTTTAAAGAAGTGCAAGTGAACTTCCTTTTTGAACAGAAGGACCTGTGCATCACTGAACTAATCGTTGTCTAATGTTAACTATTTATAGATAAAAGTAATATTTTTCAAAATATTTATGAATACATTTGAGTCTTGTTTGTAGAGAGTCTGACCAAAACAGGCCTTAGGGTCAGAGAATAGCAAATGAGTGGATACAACAACCAGTCAAACACTTGACAGTCCTGTTGTCAGTGGCGTTATTTTGTGTAGAACAATTTTCACAGATTAAAACAATTATGTTGTTTAGAAACACTTGTCTCGACTAAATGTAAGATTTATGTAACAAATAAAACAAAAATAGTGCTTGGTCATCCAATCGTTTGTTGAAATAAGTGAATGGCAATTAGGGCAGAGGTTTGTTGTGGTTTGCTTTAAGTTGACGCCACTAAGTCAGCCCTAATGACTATCGATTTCATACCTTTTCTCAGCTAAGAATGAATATCTTAAACTTAAAGTTACTGAAAGCAAACGCATTTTGACGGTTCCGATAAATTTTGGTTTAATGCACTTTCAGAGCACGACTTAGTATATCAGTTCAACTAATTTGTATAAAACATCTTTTGACTCATTAAGGTTTGAAAACCGGCAGCAATTGCTTCTATATTCAGTCTATTAATCATGTTCTCAGTTTATTTTTATTTGTAATTAGTATTTAATTAAATCTTAAATTCTGTTTAACATATAAATAGAAAAAATCTGGCATTGCTTGTATCAATAAGTATCACAAACTATCTATCAAATTATTCAATTAATCACTGCAACTCACTTATAATTAGACTATATTTGCTCAAATTTAGCAAGTTTATCAACAAAGTGGGGAGAGTGAGAGAGCGCAAAAAATATAAAGTTCTTAAAAGTTAAACTGTCTATGCAATTCAAAATTTACACCGTATTCCCTCACATTGTGCAGCATGTCGGTATAAGTGAAATTGACCATTTTCTTAAAAAAGGCTTTATGGTGCTACCGGCATGCCGGTATAAAGTGAGGGGAATATTTTTATACATTTAAATGGTAATTATATTTTTAATTCTTTATTTTAGTTAATTTAATTGCAAATGGAACACGTAATATAATAAAATTCTTGTTAACCACAGAATTCTTAGCAAATTTTTAATTTTTAGAATGTAGCGTTTAAGATTTAGGCTAAATGTTGAAAACTTGGCTAAAATAGACCATTTTCTGAATAAAATGTCGATTCTTAACGAAATATTTTGAGTTGATACAAAATTTACTAATTATCAATATCAAAATCATCTCGCTAATTAAATTCTTAAATTCTTGACCAGATTCCGAATTATTCAAGACAATTGTTAGAATCTGAATCTTTAAATTTATTAATGGCTAATTTTTCAACTCAACTTATTTTTGTTAACCGAATTTGCAACTTATTTTGGGAAAATACTCTTCGGATAAGGCATTGTTTGTAACAATTAGTAAAACATTCTTTCAAATGAATGTTTTTAAAGTTTTCTTTTGTAATATAGATGAGGAAATATTCTGTAGTTGAAGCTTTTAGCTAAATCTTCAATTAAGGCGTAAATCTTCCCTAAAATTTAGTCTGAATCTTGTAAAATCAACACTGACTTCAATTCAGATAAACTTTTGCTTATTGATTAATTCTCAGTGTTTCTTAGAAATGTTTATTTTATTTATAATGATTTTGTTTTTCTGTATACAATTTACAGGTCTACAAAATTTAACTGTACTTGAATTCGATTGATTATTTGAATAACTTAATCTATGAATAGTATATCATATCATATATCAAAATAAGCAGTAAAATCCAAACAATAATATTCTTTAAATAAATTGATTGAAAAGTAAAAAATGGGCGCCAAAATTCACCCCGAAATAGAATACAAAGTTCGGGCGTTTTTAGACTTAAAATGGAGTCATTCGATGATAATCAAAAAGTTGAAAGAACAAAATATAGTAATTTCTCAAAGTTTAATATCAAGAATTAAGAAAAGAAGTGAAAATCCTATTAAAAGCGTCAAAAAGAAAAAATGTGGCCGAAAAAGCATTTTAAGTCGAACTCAATTATCAGAACTGAATAGAATGACCCAGAGCCCCAACCCTCCAACCCAAACATCAATGGCCAAAAGGTTCAAAACTACCCAACAAGTTATAAATTATACGATTCATAATGTTTTTGGCAAAAAACTTGTCAAAAAACCCAAAGGACAGGTTCTGAGTGCCGGTGCAATTGAAAAGCGCCGCTCGCGGTCTTGGCCGATGTACCATCGTTTAAAAGGAAATAGGTGGTCAAAAGTCATCACAACAGACGAAGCACTATTTTTCCTCACAAACAAAGATAGAAAAACCAGATGCCAATACATCACGAAGAACCAGAAGCGGTCAGACTGTGAGGTATACACTCATGAGACTCATCCTAAAAAAGTTATGGCATGGGTCGGAATTTCTGCAAATGGCTGCACAAAAGTTCGTTTTGTCAAACCTGGTGTGAAGATAGACAAAGATTATTATATTAATAAAGTATTGAAGCCTTTCATAAGAGAGGATATCCCTAAACTCTACCCCAATAAAGACTTTTTGTTCCAGCAGGACTCAGCTCCGAGTCACCGGGCCAAAAAGACACTCGAATTTCTTCGGGAGCAAAAAATTTCATTTTTAACCCCAGAACAATGGATGCCATACAGCCCAGATGCGGCCCCATTGGACTATTTCTTTTGGGGGTATTTAAAAAATCAAATAAATAAAAGGAAACCCCAAACTATTTCTGGTCTTAAAAAGGCTATAAGAGAAGAGGTCAAGAAAGTACCGCAAAACATGATCAACAAAGCGCTCAAGTCATGGGGTCGTCGATGTCGTCAAATCTACTATAATAAAGGACTTCATATTGAAAAACACAATTAAATATTATGAATTAATAAACTTGTAATCCTAAATCGAATTCTAGTACAGTTAAATTTTGTAGACCTGTATGTATGAATCGATTGATTCAAATGAAACTCTGATTACAAACACAACAAAAATTTAAATGTCAAGCAATCGATATTTAGATATAACGACAGAAATGGTACTGAAATTAGTTATGAATATTTGAAAACATTTTAATATTTGATTAGTTTATAGTTATGAATAATAAACAAGTTCATTTTAATTGAATTTTGTCTGTCATTAGATACGAATAAATGAGAATAACTCGAAGGAAAAACAATATTAATAAAGCTTTCACCAAATTGAAGAGGATCAGTGTCAATTTACATGTCCATATAGAAAGTGATTTTAAAGTCTGAAGTATAAATTAGATTTGCTCTTAATATTCAAAGAAATGTGCAATTTGCTATTCTATTGAATGGTATTAACAAGGTTCAATATCTTAAAACTTGTAAAAAGTTAATTGACATTTTAATAATTGTGATTAAATTGTTTATAATATTTTGGTTGCCCTAAACTTTTAAGATTCTGATAATGTGGAAAGCTAAGTTAATTTTAATATCTTTGCTTAGACTATTTAAAGAAATAGTTCTAGTCATCATTTTTGCTGCACTTGCATTATTGTGCAAGATTTTCAAAATTTTGGAACAATTAATTAATAAGTTGATTATTGTACTGAAATGGATTCTAATCCGGGTCTCATCAAAGAATATTTCATATCATCTTTTAGTTGTATTCAAAGGTTTGTGTTTCTTTGCACTCATTTATAGCGCAGTTTTGGTTACTTTGGATTATTTGGAGTTTCCGTATATTTTCAAACTGAATGTCATT
>JAQIWP010001073.1:0-17477 GCA_034695525.1 Euzetes globulus | reverse complement strand
ATCGATTATGTGAGTCATTAATTTTGACCATTATTTGCCTCTCTTTTTGACTGCTTTCTTGAAAAACAAAAGTGTCAAGCGGTACTGATAAAAAGCTTCTTAGCGTGCAATAATCTTGTAAAACTGATACTATAAATAAATTGAATTATTTTGAGTTATTTCAATTAAATTCTAATAGGAAAAAATCAATATAAATTAAAACCATCAGGTAAAATTTGATTTTTGTAAAAATTAAAAAAAATCTTATTGAAATAACTCAAAATAATTCACTCAATTATAGTATTAGTTTTACAAGATTATTACACTGTAAGAAGCGTGCTATCAGTTCGGCTTAACCACTCTTATTTTATTGAATATTACATCTAAAATTTTACTTGAATATAAAAGTTTATAATTTCTCGTATAATATAATTTTCAATTAATTTTATTCAATGAGTAAATTGAAAAAATATGTTTATAATTACAAAATATATCTATAATTAGGAAATAATATAAAAGTTTGTATTTGAGTAAAAAGTTGAACAAATAATTGACATAAATATTTAAAACAATAAACTATTTTTACATATAATCCAACTATTCAAATGATCTTTGAAGTGATAGATGAAGCATGAGCAAATAGTGTTAGCAGGTCAAAGAATATTCAACTTTTTTTTATCATTCCTTTTGTGTGGATCCGAAGAGAGCGCCACCATCCATCAGCAGATTAGTGCCAGTTATGAAAGAGGCATCATTTGATCCCAAGAATTCGATAGCATTTGCAATATCGTAGGGCTGTCCAATTCTGCCCAATGGATATTGTTTGCTCCTCATATCTCTGATTTGCTCCAAAGTCATTTTATGGCCATACTTTTTCATTAAAAGAGGTGTTTCGGTTACCGCCGGACTAAACAATTAAACAGTGATTAGAGCGACAGTTCTGACAAGTCGTCATAACTAGTCTTACTTAATGCTGTTCACTCGGACGCCCTTCGGAGCCAACTCCAAAGCCAAACATTTTGTAAACATATCAATGGCTGACTTCGACATACAATAAACTGTTGTCTTAGGACTCTATTCAAGTCAATTATTTGATTAGTATTTGCCAACTATTGTTATCACAAGAAATATATGTATCAGAACACTGACCGGTTTTATCGATGCAATGCTTGAGATGTTAATTATAACTCCCTTGGTCTTTTCCAAGTAGGGAATTGCCAAAGCTGTCAAGTAGAAGACACTTCGGACATTGACATCCATTATTTTGTCGTACAATTCCATTACTTTAGGATCACTCATATACGACAGATCGCCGATACCTGCGTTGTTGATCAGGACATCCAAACGTCCGAATTCTTCAATTGTTGTTTCGATCAGATTTCGGAGGTCTTTATCATTGCTCAGATCGGCTGCGATTGACAGAACTTTTTTGCCACCGGATATTTTGCGGCACTTCTCGGCAACTGATTTGATTCGCTGCTCATCCCTTCCGGTGACCACAATATTTCCTCCCAATTCGGCCAAATGCAGAGCTGCTTCTTCTCCAATGCCAGAACTGGAACCTTTTTTAAACACATTTAATTAAGTAATTCTTGGAACATTCAAAAGTAAAGCTAAATACCTGTGACCAAGCACACTTTTCCTTCGAATTTCTTGACAAAAGGCATTTTTCTTAATTAGTATTAATAAAAAATCAATGAATATATTTGAAAATTTGTCAGAAAACTTGTTTTCAGCTCTTTTTACTAGAGTTTGAAAATCACTTTCAGTTTGAAGCTATACCTCACAAAAGGAACGTCTCGTCCTTTTATACAAAATTTTATGTCTTGTCTTAAGATTGTTATCAATAGTTGTTTAGAAAGATTTTATTTATAGTAATTATCATAAAAATTTTGGCATTTCTTCAAAAGTCATATCTTTTGCGAATACATGACATTGTGTTTAAACTATGGATTTTGTGCTATAAATTTGCCCCCATTTCCGTAATATTTATCACATTTAAAGATTACACCGAAAATTCTCGCAACAACAGTCGAGCCTCGTTTTCAATGCCATCAAATAATTGTAAAACGCCCTACCACATTTCCATTTCTACTTATACTAAAATTTTTTTGAATATTATTTAGATTTGTCCCAACTAATTTATTTAAACTAGTTTAAATTTTTTAATTATTTTTAAATTGGATTAACTATCAAAAACAAAGAAAATCAAAATGACAGCTATTGAGAAAATTAAACTTTCAATATTAGAAATAGTTTGTAATCGGTGTTTGCAAATGAGATAAAAGATTAGTGTTTGCAGTGTTTGTTAACCAATTCAAACGTAAATTTTATATTTATTCATAAGTAGAAATGACCAGAAATTGTTTGGGGTTTCCCATTATTTCCAAGTTCAGTCCATCAAATGTCAAATAGTAACTGATTCTCAAAGATCTTTTTCAAGATGAATTATTATTAATATTTTAGGTAAAATACTTTAAAATTCCTATCACTCTATTATCATAAATTAGGTTTTACTGTAAAATGTGTGTCTTTTCTGAGACCAATAATATGAGAACTGATATGAAAATAATTTTGCTGCCATTGATTTAAAAAATATTTGAATAAAAAAACTGTGATGGAAAGTTTCCTTTCAAAACAGACCAATAAGAAGGCCGGCAATAGACGACAACACACTGATTGCAAATGCCCTTGTCTTCATTAAGAACGTGATAAAAATATTCCTAAAGAAAAATGTTATATCATTTCTGAATGTTTCAGAGTTAAGACATCGTTCGCAAAGAGTGATAAAAGAGTAGTGAAATTATAGTTTTCCCCTTTGTTTTGCACACATGGCTTACAAGATTAATTTTTCCCAATCTTATACTTGATGTCAGTCCGAGAGTTCGAATCCGAAGTTCAAAAGTTATTCCAAAAGTTTCCTTTACGTCAATGAAAAATAGATTTTTTATCTGAAGGGTTGGCTACAAACATAATAAACAATATGTTCATGTGTTTGACTCGTGTTATTACCACTATTAGAGACTTCTTGTTTCTTTTTATTATTAACTCATTCAAGTCAAATGAAAAACATAAATGCATTCCTTATCGACAATCAAACATTCCATTGTTTATTCTGAACAAGCAATTAAAAATATCAGAATTCTAGCTGTTTCCAATCAATTTCCACAAACATCTAACATAAAGAACATAGAGATAGTTCGACAAACTCAAACTCAAGAGACCTTTCCCCATTATCATAAACATCATAAACATAACAAAATCTTATACTTAAAAAAGAATAAATAATAAGTGAAGTGTTTTCAACAAATACCGGAAATTTCCACTTCTAACCAACAAATCAGTGGTGGTGTCAACACTTCTCTATACAATTAATTAATTGCTCTCTTCTAAATATACTAGTTCAAGCTATACGATATTCAACTCAGCCTCACTAGCTACATCTTTTTATTTGCCATAACATATTTCTATAGTATTCATCAACAATTTATCAAAAAATTCATTTTTTAATGTGAACTTGCCAATTTATACTTTCCTTGCTTACAAAGTTATTGACTAGTTATTAACAGCAATAATATTATTTTGTTCAGTTTTGGTTATCATATCTAATAAACTTATTATGGTATTTTCTGGCCGGAACCAAATGCTTTACATTATCTGATATTTCACTGATAAATATTTATTAATATCTTTTTTGTTTAATGTTGGCATCGATTCGGAAGTGTTAGGAAATTTCACTTGCTTATCTATATTCTAACTTTTTTTAAAATTGTATTTATGAGAAAATCAATGAATAAAAAATATTAATGAATAAAACTGGTTGTTATATTTCAAATAAAAATTGATATCTGGGTTTTAATATCTGTGGAGTTTGAACGTTAGGAAATTTGGCATTCAATTATTTTCTCATGATTTCATTTTCGTTATAGTTTTTGCTAATAATTAACCTTGATTGGCAGACACTATTTTTCATCTATTCTCAACGTTCGACTGCTTTTAATCTTTTTAATTACCACATAATTCAATTTGAGTAAGTACTCTATTTTAGCATTAATTAATGTAACATATGTGTGCGACATAGGTGCTTTGAATCTAGAGTTTCTCCTAGAATATTGTGCTGGAATTTGACACAATTGCAAATGGCATGCGTTCACAGAATATTCTGTTGCTCTCAAACATCAATAGCAAAATGAATACATCCCTCCAAGAATTCAATACAAAAAATGAACTCTTCTATAAATTAGATAACATTTCGGCTAATCTTTAAAATCTCTAAAATTTTTCAATTATTTTTCAAGGCATCTCAAATGTGTACATTTTCATAATTAATCTGTCACATTTAAATACAAGATTGAAATAGTTTTAATTGCTTGAAGGCAACTAAAAGGATTTTAGCTAGTTTCGATTAAATGTAATGTTCTAACTGATCCTTTTCTGTTTGTAATTGTTTTAAATGATCTTAAATAATGATTAAAAGACTCATCAAATTAATTGATTTTTAGAATAAAAGGATTGCTTTCTTGAAGTGTTTGACATCAAAAGAGATGAAATGGGAATTTCGAGTCCGTTCCTGTTGTTCTTCAAAATCATGCGCTAACTCAATGAGACTGGAAATACAACAGTTACATGGTACTTGGCCTATCACTGCTCGCATTGCAATGTTTGCTTTCACTACATTGAGGATCAGACCACTGACAAACAATCAAGCAAAAAAATCATTTATTTTGTTAATTATGACCTCTTACAATCTTATTCTCAATCTATTTCCTAAATGAGTTGTCAATTGTGTCACTCATTGACTTCTAATCATCTTGCTATTATTTAATATTTATCAAATGTTTAAATCTTTCAACTTGCTAATATTGATTTTCTTCGATTAAATCACCTTTATGAATATATTTTGTGGCTAAATATTATTTTAATAGTAGATCAAAATACTTACCTACTTAGCATTTATGTAAATCTGATTTAAGGTACTAATAATCATTAAATGACCTGTCATTTGATCCTTGCAATAGAAATGTACGAAAAAGATGAAATGATTATTAATCGATTCATTGAAATCACTTGATATCCAACAAAATATATTTTAGTGAAACGACAGTCATTTATAAATACTGTGATTTATTTAGATCTACCAGATTCAAATATTTATTGTTAAATTGTTTCAAAATTTCAATTATGGCACTAAGACTTCACGTCAAATTAATTGGCGGCCTCAGAGACAAATGTGGTCGGTTTGTCAGGGCTTCGTTCAGGGGTAAGTCACTTATTTGACATTTCTCTTAAAATAATATCCATAAACCCTTAGTTTGTGACAAAAAACAAATTAATTTATGCTTTAAATTATTTGATTTGCCTTCATTAAAAACTTTTCAATTTCAACAAATATTTGCAAACTATTTCATCCGATATTACAAACAAGCTTTTAAATGAATTTTTAATATCAATTTTGTGCGCTTAGACTCTAGTAATTAGAGTATTATTTGATTCAGGGATGGCCAAGGAAGCTATCCTAGGAGGGATATAAGGTAGGATATTTGGTAAAAAAAATCTAGATGGGTTTTTAGAAAAGTATTGAAACTAAAATCCAGCGAAAAGGGCCATTAGCTGCCATTTTTTTCTAAAATTAGCTCATTTTTTAGAAGAAAAATCCTAGAGGGCTATTCTGAATACACCTCCTTTGGTTATCCATGATTCAAATGTTTAATTAGTTGTTGAAGTTATATTTTAATTATATTGGATTTGACTTTCACCAAAAAGGAATGTATAAAAGTTTCATTCCTTTATACGATCAGACAATTTATCGAATTTGCAAAATAAAAGCAAAATAATGATATTAAATAAGGTTTTGAGTTATGAAAAATTGTTTGAATCACGCAAACCGTATTATCATTTAATCGCTTTACTTATATATTAAATGCATAAACGATAATATTTTTGTTCATTTATTGTGACGACTGTTTTTGTTTTATTCATGGCATCAATTATTTATGTGTAAAACTCGTCAGTAATGCAAATCTTGAATCAGGTCTAATTTCATTTCTAAATGTCATCTTCTCTACAATAATAAAACAAATCGAGATTGCATTTGAGCCAATTTTTATTAATTTACAACATATTCAACGCCACAATTGGGCCAATGGCTCCTTATTTCTATTTTCTTAGTACAGTTTGCTTAGAAAGTTGACAAACGCTTATTATTCCAGATGTGTTTTCACATCCACAGAATCTTAACCAACAGAATAAGTCAATTACTTTCTCTTCCATTAATTACTTTTTTTATAATAATCAATAAATAGACTATCAAATGGAAAAAGATTTTCATTGCAGTCAAATAATTATAACTCAATTAAATTTATTAATAATTTATTATTGAGAATAATTGGTTCAATATCAAATTATACCATATTTTGAATTTTCCTTATTACTTGTATATACCAGAGATGGTCAATGAAAAATGTCTTAGGGGGTATGGGGAGGGTTATTTTGTCAACAGTGCTGGGGATATGGAGTAGGGTAAAATGGCTGGTGGAAATAGCCCAGAAACGGCCATTTTCTTTTAAAATAGGCTTATTTCCGGTGTTTTAAGCCTAAATTAGCCTTACAATGCTATAACAAGAATGTTCTGCAAGTTTAAAGTCTTAATTCCTTCAAATAAAGAACAAAATGACGGATTTTCCGGCCCCATTTCCAGAAATGTCTGATTTTTAACCGGTATTACCAAAAAACCCTAAAATTTGCCCAAAATATAGCCGGCTCGCTTCGCTCGTCGCATCCTCGGTATATACTTGAATTTTTATAAAATGAATAAACCAGTGATGTGCAAGGTCTGTGACTTTAGGGGTATATAAGGAGGAATTTTTCAAAATGTTGGACCAAAATGGCGACTGAAAATGCGCATAATTCTGCTATTTTATTCTTAAATACGATTATTTTCAGCAATCCTAAGCATAAATTAGCTTAATTAAGCCACAAGCTAATTTAACAAGTTTTTAAGCCTAAATAATAAAAAATGAGTTTTTTGGCCCCCATTATTAAAAAAAAACAGTCAATTTTTGAGGAGGGTAAGTTTCTCTACTTGGGACAATTTTTTTAAACATAGAGGGAAATCAACAAAACTTGTACCCACAGGATATTTTCAAAAATCACCATTGCACACACCTGGAATAACTGTTTAAAATGCAATTGCATTTACCAATTTTTATTTTTCATATAATAATTTGTGTAAATTAGTTCTCCATATTATGCAATGTTTAAGTTAATCTCTAATAAGTTATTATATTTAATAATTAATAATAACTTCTAGTAATGCAATAACATTATCTAATTTGAAGACAGAATAACATGTTATTCAAAACATAAATTATTGTAAGCTGTTGTTGGAAAATATTGTTATGTTTAATGTAGAGGAAATGAATTATTAAATTTTTTATATAAAGTATAAAGTAGATATTCTCCTAGAAATTCAATTTGAGTTTCAACAAATGGAATGATAAATTAAATTTTCAACATTTCAAAGGGGTTTCCTTTGACACAACCATCAAAGAGAACGATTCATCCGAACTAATTTTTGATGATTTGCTGGAATGGCCAATCCCTTCCCAATTGGAAAGCAGTGAAATACTGTATTTACATCTTTATAATCATAATAAATATCTGAGCAATAAGTGAGTCTTAATTATATTCAGCCATTTATAAGAAAAAAAAATTACTCTAGAGTCTTATTAAATTAAAGTTAATTGAGTCTGTTAATTAAAGACGAATAGGTTGCTACGGAATGATACTGCAAAAGGTACTGGAAGAAAGTGAGCTGATGATTACCGATCACTTTACTGATGACAACAATATGCCCACTCGAGTCAGTCTCTGTTTGATTATCATTACATTTAGCCAATAGTTTAGGAGTAGAATCAATACAATCATTGTTTCAGATAAGAATCACATTTCAAATTATTTATGGAATGGACAGCATTCCTCTTATGGCTTCCATGGATAACGACGACAATTTGGAAACACTCATTGACATCGACACTCAATTGTTATACCAAAAGTCACCAAAAAAGAAGTATGCACTTGAATAAATATTATGCCAGACTTGTATCAAAGCTTGCCCTTCAAACAGCTTTCCATCTACAATGAAGAGCCTGGCTAATATCATTAAAATACACAAAAAACCTAACAAATTAGAAGTCGAAGAATGTTTGGGACTAACCTCTAATTTAAAACAAGAATATGGCTCAACATTTACTGTTGTCTCAACCGATAAATTAGTCAATTTTGACGACTCGACTCACATTAATCTGGAGCCGAATGACCAGCTTATAGACTGTTCAAATGGTTTACCCATCTCTATCACAAACCCCGTCTGTATTGACAAATTAGAAGACCGACACCAAAATTATCTACAATCTAAAGCTCAGGATTTTCAGGTTCAATTAAATATTAAGATGGCAAAATTACCATTCTTATTTATTCTTAGGTCTGCATAACAATAATTGAGGCGCGACATTTGGCAGGACTCAACATGGATCCTGTTGTTTGTGTCCAAGTGGGTGACATCAAGAAATATACATCGGTGAAAGAATCGACTAACTGTCCCTATTATAATGAAGTAAATACTATTTGACCAGAAACATTTATTTACTTAAGTTGTTTTACAAACGTTTGTTTCGATTTTAGTATTTTGTATTCGACTTTCATATGTCTTCGGCGATGCTTTTCGACAAAATGATAACTTTGACAGTTCTCTATTCAAGAAGTATTATACGTTCGGGTAAAGTCATCGGTAGCTTCAAATTGGATGTGGGAACTGTTTTCGCACAGGCAGGTCCGAAAATATCGTTATATTTGTTAAATTAGTGGTGTAACCAAAATAGATATTAAAATACTATTACTGAAACATTGAAAGATACCTATTCTTAATGACCTAGATTATATCTTAATCAAGTTTCAATTTATCAATGGGTTAAACATTAATTATCCTTGTTAATTTAATTAGTTTTAGTTGAGACTGAATTATTTATGAAAATGCTCGACTATATCACCTGCAGGCAGGACATTTATTTTAAATTATTGCTTTCTGCACTGAATTCAACTTGCACATTGGTGTTGTTTTTAATAGCGAAGGAAGACCATTATTTATTATTGAGTTTCCTATTTAGATCAACTTGGTTCACAGAACCTCATTTAAGTTAATTCAATTACTTAATCAGTTAAAAATGATAAAAAATGTAGAGTTAAATCTAATAGGGTTAAGAAATGCCAAGGAGCAAATTTCGATTTTATAATCAAATAATAAAATTTTTAAACATGTCTTGCTAAAATTACATTTTCGGATAGATCATCAATTTTATCATAAATGGGCACTACTTACTGATTCTGATGACATTGGCTCAGGTGCTAAAGGCTACCTTAAATGTGACTTATTAGTTGCGGGCAAAGGCGATCCGATCAAGCCAACTTTCAGGACTGATAATAATGATGACGATATCGAGGGGTAAGAATCCCATTATATTTTCAAATTTATTAATCAGTTTGAATGAAATAAATGGGTAGGAATCTGCTGTTGCCCCGGGGCGTAATCGCTGAACGCCAGCATGCTAAATATGTCATCAAAGTATACCGGGCTGATGGATTGCCCAAAAATAAGTCTGGGTTAGTGGCCAACGTGAAAAAGGCCATATCAAACGAAATGAAACAATCAGTATCTCCGTATGTTGAGGTCAAATACAACTAATTATATAGATTTGAATAGATTTGTTAACTAAAGGTCCGTATGTTCAGGTTTCTTTTGCTGGTATGTCAGCCAAGACTTCAATAATAAAGAACTGTTGTTCTCCCGTTTGGAACGAACAGATTGTCATAACAGAGATGTTTCCGCCTCTCTGTCAACGCATTAAGATCCAGATCAGAGACTCTGATCCGGTCAGTGATAACATAATTGCAACACATTTCATACCGCTATCAAAAATCTCAAACGAAGGATCCAAAGGCTTTTTGCCTACTTTCGGACCCTCTTTTATATACCTTTATGGCTCGATAAGAGACAGCTCTATTTTTGACGATCAGTCACTGCTTAACGACGGCTTTTCAGAAGGAGTTATGTACAGGGGAAGAATTCTTTTGGCCATCCACACAGAAATTCTGGATTCCGTTGAGGCAAACATATCAAATGTGATGCTTGAGTCAACCAATCCTATAAATGAGGTCAATGTTAATTAGAAATTCAATTTTTTTTCATTTAAAGATAATTTTTTGCTCAGAACAATTATGGCAAAGTTGAAGAATTCCTTCTGTTCGCCACAATCTTCGACTCTAATATGATTGACAGAAAGTATTGCGACAAACCATTGCATTACGAGATATCCATTGCAAGCGATGGCATACAAGAAGAACAATCATCTCATGATCTCAACTCTAATTATGACAATTATGACGAAAAGACTCCATATTTGTCTTTGATAAATCAGCAAGCTCATCATGAAATGCGATCAACAACAACATCCATACGGCCTGTTATGACAGACCGACAGTATTTTCATTTGCCTATTGAATCGGAAAAGCCCTGCCTTTATCTTAACTCGCTATTACCTGACCACAGAAGACGTGCTTATAATTCAAATATAATTAATAAGATAGTTAAAAATTTAGAAATAGGCCTGACTGATGTCCAGGAAATGATAAGGGTTGAAAAAATTCACCCGGAAAGGCGACTGAGAGGTGTGATTGAGGAACTCATTATAGATTGCAGGTATCGTTTCAAACTTTCTAATATGAGAAATCAAAACAATTTAAACTGATGTTAAATATTTTTCCCTGGTTTAGTTCATTGTTTTTTATTTTTCTTTCAAACATTGTAAACGATTATTTTTTGTTTTATTTCAACTTGAATAAATTGTTCATTTGTTTTTATTTTGCAACAGTTTTTCGTTAAATTTTTTCTTCAAGTATTTTAACTAGAGCAATTAATTGTAAACTTTGATTGATTTGTAATATTCTAATAATTGTTTCAATAGTCGCTTCTTGACCATCAGTAAAGGATTTGGTGGAAGTGCTGTGGGCAAGACCAAATTGGATAAGGAAAGACTTCTTCTGTCTCAAAGAGAGATAGAATCGATTATCAATGACTCGAGAAGTGTTAAGCAAAACACCACTCAAAACAATATTAAAGATCAACTCAAAAGAGTATACAAAATGCTGAATACCTTAAAAGAATTGGCAAAAGATGTGAGAAATTTATATTTTGAAAATATTAAAACAAAACTAAAAATTAATCACACAATAGCCTCAAAATTCAATGCCTGATATCATAATCTGGCTTTTGTGCGGCGAAAAAAGGATAGCTTATCAAAGGCTCGAGGCAAAAGATTATATTTTTTCAATCGTTGATGAAGAATGTGGTAAATCGTGCGCTAAATTGCATAACATTTTTCTTAAAGTATACTAAAAGGCGAACAAATGGAAAAGAAAAGTAAATTGAATTTGTGTTGAATTTTGTAGCTCTCGGCCAAGAAAAACGACTCATTCAATGGTTTAGTACAGAATATGCTTTACATTTACATCTGGTTTGGAAACAAAAAGCATAAAAAATATTTTGCAAAAGGATTGCCTAAAGGGTACAGACAATCGGAAGAACTTCAAAGTGCTGAGAAGTCAAATGTAATGCCACCCAGCACCATCTTTTACGATACCAGACATTGCTTTCAATTGCGGGCACATATGTACCAGGCCCGCAGTCTTTTTGCAAGCGATTCATCCGGACTATCTGATCCATTTGCAAAAATTTTGATCTCCGATTCATCTCAAACCACAGAAGTTATCGATGAAACATTGAGTCCAACCTGGGATCAAATGATTATATTCCCTGAAATCACAATTTATGGCCAGCGAAGTGATATCCTAAATAATTGTCCAGTTATTGTCATTGAAATATACGACAGGGATAAAGTGGTCAGTAATTCCTTCAATATCTTCTTTACCTGCATAATTTTATTCTTTCAGGACATATGCATGGTTATAATTGCATTAACTGCATGAATAAATAAAGAAAGCATAAGATTATACTTTAGCATTAATTAAATTTTTCAAGCTTATGAAAAAAATGCCTTTTAATAGTATGGATGATATTTTGAATTAATCTTTCAATTTTTTAGTCAATTAGTGAAACTCAATTTGAACGGAAATTTAATCGAATCGTTAATTGTCATGAATTTAAAGTATTATTTTCTTCATTTTTCATTGTTATCTTGGTATATTTTTAATCAATGTTTACTTTTTAAGGGAAAGGCTGAGTTTATTGGTAGAGCTGTTGCTAAAGATTGTTATATTCGGTTCGCCGATCAAAAGTATATAACACCACAACTCAAATGGTATGATATCTGGAGGGGCGATGAATCAGCCGGACAGTTATTGGCATGTTTCGAATTGATTCAGGTAAATTTTTTTTCTTTACACTTGTTTAATCTCATTTGATTAAATTGAGCAGTTATCTAGTAAATCGAAGAACAACTCATATCCAGACATATTACCTGAATATAAGTCGAGTTTGAGTGCAGTGGTCACAAATGACGGTCAACTGCTCTATGACAATCAATTGGGTATATTCCCAGTTCCCGAGTCTATTAGACCCACACTTTCCAAATATCGGATCGAAGTCTTGTTTTGGGGTTTAAGAGACTTAAAAAGAGTTCAATTCATGTCAGTAGACAGACCTCGAGTTGACATCGAGTGCGCCGGCAATTCACTCCAGTCATCAATTATTCTCAACTACAAAAAGAATCCGAATTTCATGATCCCAGTTAAACATATTGACCTGGAACTTCCTGACCAAGAAATGTATTGTCCACCTCTAACCATTCGTGTGATGGACTGCCGTAGTTTTGGTCGTTTCGTTTTAGTGGGCACTCACACCATTGCATCTCTATCTAAATATGCCATCAAAGATGTCAGCAAACATCTGTCAACTTCTACATTCCAGGAAATTGTTATAAATCCTAAACATTTTGGCCTTGTAAGTCTTGTCTAGCTACTTTTTTTACTATTCCATATCTATAGGAGGCAGGATAAAAGCAGTCATATATCTAATACTAAACTTTTAAGGGGTAGTTATGTTAATAAGAGAATTTTGCTAAGCCTTAGAATTAAGATCTTGGTAGTTGTGTGAACACATAATATCAAAATATAAGTTAAATTTTTACTTTTTCACAACTCATTTGACCACAAACTGTTGGTAGTTCTGTTCGACCCAGTTCTGTTGGGAAAGCTGTGTCTGACTAACAATTTATTGATTGTAAATAAAGCTAATGACTAAACCGGAAAATGTTCAAAAATACGGCTGAATATCATGTTCTCTCATCCGGTCGACTGTCCATAAGTCTAAGTTGCAAGTGGTTCTCACTTTGCAACTGGCATTGAACAAGCTAACAGTGTTTAGAAAAACGGTCTGTCTTTCATACCAACAGTTTGTGGTCAACTGAGTTGTGAAAAAGTAAAAATTTTACTTAAATTTTGATATTTGCTAAGCCTGTTCGTAATTTTAGATATTGGAAAGTTCCACCAAGAAACCTTCTGGGAACTCATTCTGGCATTCAATTAAATTAAATTTCGACTTGTTAGGATTTAAGGTTCCCCAGGGTAACTTACCATTCTTTTGAATCTCTTGTTTAAAGCTGAATGAAGTATTGAATAGTCATTTACTACTATACTTAGTGTTTCGATTTGAATCCAAAAGTATCCAAAAGTCAGTCGAAAAATTCTTTAAAGAGAAGAAGTCTTTTGAATTCGCAACAAGATGTACCAGATAATTATATAGATGATGAGGACAACATGGACTGGTGGAGCAGATATTTTGCATCAGTTGACGCCGCTCTCAAACAAAATATTACCGAAATGTCAACTATTTTGGAACAATTCAAAGTTAAAAATTCCAATGATTCGAGCGATCATTTCATCAATTCGACCAGTGTACTTAAATCAGATAAGAAGTTTTCAAACAAACAGATAACACCAAAAAAATCACCAACTCAAAATAAGCCGACGTCAACAAAGAATCAAAATATTAAACTGATTGAAATTTATGGAAACGAACTGGAATTATGTTTGCAATTTGATGGCTTTAAAGAGTACTTGCAATCTTTTGAACTATTTCGAGGTAAACGCTGTGGTAATGATAATGACGATCAGTCAAGGCTTTGTGGCATTTTCAAGGTACGATAATAATTGCAATTTGGTTAGTCTATCAATTGCTCTGTTTTAGGGCTCGATTAAACTGTATAGACATCCCTTTTCTAACTCATTATTCGAGTCTCGTTTCGCTCCAAGCAATGAACCAATCAATGTTTTGGTCCGCATATATGTGGTTAAAGCATCCGAATTGCACCCTGCTGATCTCAATGGAAAAGCTGATCCATATTGTGTAATCAATTTGGGCTCCAAAAGAGTCAGCGATAAAGACAACTACATTTCCAAACAATTAAATCCGATATTCGGAAAGTCAGTCGACATTAAAAAAGTTTTACTCAAAATCATTAATAAATTTAAAATATTTTCAGATGCTTTGAATTTGAGGCAACATTTCCCCAGGATTCTATGTGTACCCTGCAAATATATGATTGGGATTTATTTGGCACTGACGATCTGATTGGTGAAACTAAAATTGACCTGGAAAATCGCTTCTATTCCAAACATCGGGCCACTTGCGGACTCTCTAAAACCTATGAAACGTATGTTAGCGCTGTTTATACCCAGTCTTACATTAATAATATGAACCAATTTAAAGAACTGGCAAAAACCAATGGCGCGATTCACTGAAACCGTCCCAAATTTTGGCCAAACTATGTAAAGATCATAAGCTGTCCGGTCCTATAATAGGGTTACAAAAAGTTAAAATTGGTTTAACGACATTCAGATTCGGTGAATCCAGTGCTGAAATGATGAACACTCAATTGCCTCTATTGTCAGACGAGGACATGGCACTGGCTGTTTTGCATAACTGGCAGCACATTACTGGCCAATTAGTTCCAGAGCATATTGAAACACGCAGTCTTTACCATCCGGACAAACCTGGTATAGAACAGGGCAAAATTGAAATGTGGGTCGACATGTTTTCAAAAGACGGACCACCTCCGCCACCAGCCATCGATATATCACCTAGAAAGCCTAAGAGCTATGAATTGCGAGTAATCATCTGGAATACTGAAGACGTCCTATTAGAAGACGACGCCTTTTTCACCGGTGAAAAAATGAGCGACATTTATGTGAAAGGGTTGGTTTATCTCACACCTAATACCACTATTACCTTCATATTTGTTTTCAAACTTACAGTTGGCTAAAAGGACCCGAAGATATACAGTGCACTGACATCCATTATCGGTCACTGACAGGGGAGGGCAATTTCAACTGGCGCTTTGTATTCCCTTTCGATTATTTGCCGGCTGAGGAAAAGATAGTGATTTCGAGAAAAGAATCCATGTTTTCTTGGGACGAAACCGAATGCAAGATACCAGCTAGGTTATTCCTTCAAGTTTGGGATGCCGACCATTTTTCTGCCGATGACTTCTTAGGTAAGCTCTCCTATGATATGACTTACAAACTTATTAATTAAAAGTTGAATTTTGCTTTGAATGACAGGAGCCCTGTCTCTCGATCTGAACCATTTCCCTCGAGGCGCAAAGAATGCCAAACAGTGTTCTTTAGACATGCTCAAAAATGATAAATCAGCACCTACCATTTCGCTTTTTAAACAAAAAAGGATAAAAGGCTGGTGGCCATTTTATGGCACAAAGGATAAGGATGATCCCGAGCATCTTGAATTGACAGTAAGATCAATTAGATTTAGCTTCAATTATTTAGTTATAAAGATAAATTTAAGGGCAAAGTAGAAGCAGAACTTCATTTGATGACCAAAGAGGAGGCCGAACGCAATCCCGTTGGTTTTGGTCGTGGTGAACCAGATCCATTAGAAAAGCCGAACCGACCCGACTCATCATTTCTATGGGTTCTGAATCCTCTGAAATCAATTCGTTATATCGTTTGGCATAACTATAAATGGTTTATAATTAAAGGCATTTGTTTTCTACTTTTGGTTCTACTTTTGGCACTTTTTGTTTACTCTATTCCTGGTTATACCGTCAAAAAAATGATCGGCGCTTAAAATTCAATTCACTTTAATTTATTTAATTATATAATATTTTTAATAATCAGATAATATTCAATTATCATCATATTTTTAAATATTTTGGTCTATACTTGTTAATGGTACTAAAATGTTAATTGGAACGATCTCCAAGATTCTTCACTTGTTAAATTATAATATCGTGCAAAAAAATCATTTTAAACTCAAAATTTTATGAAAGAATTATTAGTTTTAAGAAAAAATATATTAACATAATATAGTGTTCAACTGAATATATGCTAGAAGATTAAGTTGACATTAAAACAGAGGTGGCCAATAAGGGGCTGTATTTCGTTCCCTCCCTAAACTAAAAATACCTCCCGCATACCTCCCCCCCCCTGAAAAAATTTTCATTGGCCTCCTCTTCATTAAAATAACAATCAATTTAATAATAATCATAAATTGTATTATCTATTTAAATATTTTCATAGTTTATTTTTATTAAGTTAATTATGACATTTAAAATAATATTGATGTCAAATTGAAGCACACATTTTGTCAGACAATAAAACACTTATTCACTTCAAATTTGTTTTACCAATAATAATTATTATTGTATCGTTTAGAATAACTATTTCCATTCCATACAGGTGCTTGATGACTTCTTTCATTATCCAAAGTAAATTGCTGGATATTTTTCAAGTTCATCGGAACAAAAAAGATTATTAGATTTAAGTTTAAAATGATAATGTTCGAATAAACGTTGCCTCAACTCATACGCATAAAAGATAGCTAATATATTAATTTTACCTAGGTACATATAATCTAATATAATTTGAAGTATTCTAGATTTTACGGTTATTTGATTAAGAAACAATTTAAAGATGAAATTTTAATGATAAAAAAGATTCAGATTTACTTTTATTACTCACTTTACCGTCACTGATATTATCCATTGAATAATGGTTTTGTCTTGGGGTAAATGGTCGGAATCTTATATTCCGGTACCAACCAAATAAAGGGTTTATTATTCTTTTGATTATATTTTCTTTTTGAAATCGATTCTGTATTCAACGAATAGAAAATGAGCATTGACAATCATCTACTTAAACCAGAGATGGGGCCAATAGGGGGCTGTATTTCGTTCCCCTCCCCATCAACTGAAAATACTCTAAAATTTCTATTGAAGCAGGGAAAGGGGCAGTCAAATGGTTATTTTCGGAATTAAATTACCGATAACGGCAAAAATGCATTTGTAGGACCGTTTTTTCAGAGTTTTCCCTTGATAATGACATTGGTCGATTTAATTTTTTCTTTTTTTTTCAAGAAAGCAGTCAATAAGAGAGGCAAATAATGGTCAAAATTAAGGACTCACATCATCGAC
>JAQIWP010001072.1:0-17493 GCA_034695525.1 Euzetes globulus | reverse complement strand
AGTCACAAGTTATTTGAATGTTTAAAAGTGTAAAATTCTATGCCATCTATTGTTTAGAGTTTACTTTGCAATCACTGTTCATATTGATTGAAAAAGTTGAAAAGGAATTTTGTCGAGACCTAGATGCATTTATTGCTGTTAAAGGATAGTGGAGAATACACTAGAATGTTGACTCTTTTAAAGGGTCTCTTTGGTTACATTTATTTGACGTAATTTGTTGAGTAAATGGTATGAATAGTCATAAAATGTCAGCTGTTCTCCAATTTTTGTTTTCATTTGTTTTCTAAATTTAATTGATTTTGTTTTGAATTGACTTAAACTTAATTAATATTTCGTCGATTAAATGCAATGAAAGGCAAAGGAAAGAAGGAGAAGGAGTGTAATGATAGCGATGAGAGCAGTTGTCCCCTTCAGTTCCTCGACTTCAAGCCTATCGATCACATGAGACAATGTCCTCGATTTACAGGAATCGTTCAAAGACACGAAGAAGAAAGCATTACTTCTGAAGACTTGGATGTTTTGCAATTAGAATTGGAAACACTTCTGGTATCTGTAGTGAAAAGACAACGACTTCTTCACACGGAAATGGAAGCTCTGGTCAATTGGTATGATGTGAAGAACAGAGACAAACGATCGCCAAACAAACCGACCGCAGAAGTAATCGGAAAAAGAAGTAAGTATTCAGAAGAGAAGCCAAACAAGAAGTTTAAAGACAATCAGTCGAACAGCAGCACCGGTGCGAACAGTTGTGGCAAATCTCAGACTTCTCGCCCACAAAAAGCCAAAAACAAAGCCGTAAGAAATGAACCGAAAAGTGAGGCCTCAATAACTCCGGTCCATATATTTCAGGTCAACTTCAATGAATCAGAATATTCAGAGCCTCAACAAAAAGCCATATCGAAAAAGGTTGCGCTCAAGAATGACATCCCTAACCAGTTCTGGAATTTCATTGAACCGTTTTGTTGTGAAATAAGTAGCGAACAAATCAAAGTTCTGACCGAACTCTTCAAGACTTACGAAAATGACTCTGAATTCTACAAAATACCGAATTTGGGAAAACATTATTCACTCAAATGGGAAGACATCGATAATATCGAACAAAAGAAGATTTCGGATAAAAAGAAGGGATTGAGTGCTTCCAATTGCTCGGGTAGTTCGACGGTAACCAACAAATCGAAGAAGAATTTAAAAAATTGCTCGGAAACAGAGAAGACATCTTTCGGTGCATTAACTCAGCGTTTGGTCTCGTGTCTGATAGAAGAGAATCTCCTGAACGGAGGACTTCCAGATTCCAAAACTATGGCAAATGATATAAATGGAAGCAAAGGGACGAATGGAAGTCCTAACCATAAAGTGTTCAAATCTCTAAATTTGGGAAATACCGCTCAACTCGAAAGACGAATTCGCAAAGAGTTAGAAGAACACGGAATCATCAGTTTAGATGACATTCTTAACGGTTCGGACACTATTACTGGCGATGACGACGAGGTTTTGGATGAATTGAAGAGATGTCAGTCAGAATTGAAAGTCTTGAGCGCCAAAAACCAAACACAACTGAAAAAGCTCTTGAATTCAGCTAAAAAAGAGATGACTCGACAAGAAGTCAACAATAAGTTAGAGATCGCAGACTTGGAGGTTGTCGAAGCCTACCGTCGTATCTGTTCCGCAAAACAGAAGAAAAGACCGCCCACTAAGAAAGAGAGGGACGCCGCCCGGAAGGCCCTCAAAGACAGAGAACTTACTCTCAAACAACTGCAAAGTTTTTCTTAACATTATTTCTAATTAAAGTGATTTAAATTCCATTATCTCTAATCATTTAATAAGTTATTGTCGAATAAGAAATTGTATTATTTTTATAATCAAATAAATGAAAAATTAATCGATAAGACGTCCAAATCTCAAACAAAGTCTATGATAAAAGATGTGTCGGTCCAACTGAAGCCTCCCCTTAACACAACTTTTATTAAAACTGATTTTTAAACATTTTCATCCAATATTGAAATACCGATTGTTGTCATTAATTGGATTTTTACTTAATTAGGAATTACATTCAAATCAGACTCATTGCACAGTTGCTGTAGACTAGCAGAAGGTAGTGGTGTAGCAAAAGGTGCCTCAATTCCAATCAGTTATGAAATGCATTGATAATTGTCATAAATTCTCTAAATGATCTAGATAATATTCTAATAAATAAATGTTAAACGAATTTTTAGTCAATTAATTTAATGCGAAATCTTAAGGGAAATGGTTTTATGTCGTCATTTAGTAATGCAAACAATTATGACTAAAATGCAACAAAACGTCGGAAACGAGTTCTACTGTGAGGGGTAATAGTGAGGGGAAGGCCTTCAATGAATCACTTGTGTAAGAGATGGCAAAGCAGAGCCAATTCACTACTGATATGATTGGCAACAAAAGAGTGGAACAGTCACTACCAGTCATAGCAACGGCTCATAACTTCTATCGACTAATTCCGAGCATTAAGTGGTTTATAAAAGTGTTGAACACTTGAGTCGTATTGTAGTTGTCGTCAAACACTCCTATTATTCAAACTTTTTTATATCTCTTAAAGTATTGACAAAATATTTAATTACCGAAAAATGGCGAACACTTCGACCACAAGTCTTCAACTGACGGACGACCAGAGGGGAGAACTCTCTCAACATTTCCAATCTGTAAGTCTTTTACTTTGATTTAATTGGTTTTGTCATCTTTTGACAAATATTACACAAAGTTGTGAAATGTTTGGCAAAAATCACTTTTACTCAACACTCGAATCACACATTTCTTCCGATTATTTATTGGAAATAATTTATTTTATAAAACGTTTGAATAATTAAATCAATTAAAAACATATTTTATTGTGATTTGTCTGAAGTTTAATACAATAAGTATTAGTTCAACAAATGACAAGCAGTTCAATGAATAAAAAGTTCTTGACTTTCAACAAACAGATACTTTTATAGCACTTTGAGTATAGAATGTCTCAAATATTGTATAAAAAGCCAAATTGTCTTAATTATTGATTTTGTGGGTGCGGTATATGTCTCGGGGTTAGACCTAATATCTTGATTCTAAAGTGATTCATAATTTGGGATGTCGTCAATCATTAGTCATGTCCTAAAGGGATGCAGTGTTTCCAGAGTTAAGTTCACTGAATCACTCCAATCGATGCCATATGCGAGACATTTGTCATTAAAAATATACATTTAATTGATTTCCCTTTTCCTTAAGTGGAGACCAAATTTCAAAATATGGGAAAACAAACATTTAATGGCAAAGTTCTAAATTTAAACTGATATGACCAGTGTCATAACCAAGCTTAAATTTGTTATTAATTTGAATGACATAACTTAATTCCGATCGAAAAAATATCAAAATATTTATTTTGCTTTCAATATCATATTAAGTGACAGATTATATGAAAATATGCCAAATATTCATCGAGAAGTTAAGAGAAAGTGTCGGCCCTCACACATCTCCCCCCAAACCCCCAGTGAACGCCTCAGGCTTTCAATTCTGCAAATAAACAAAATACCTTAAAAATTAGTTTAGCGAAAACAGTGACTCAAACATACCATTGAAACCCCGATTTATCGAATAATATTTGTTTTGTTATTACGGCTTTCCATTATTGGTCCCCAATTTTCGGCGTTTATAACTTATAACCATTCAAACTGTTTAAGAAACAACAACTTTTTGTCATTTGGAAAATTAGAAAAGTTAAATATTCAATATGTACCTTGACGCTTTTTAAAAGACTTAAATGAACATCAGATTTGTAAAGAAATTCTTTAATGCAATTATAATTAATAATCTTTTGAAAATATTTGTCTTAAGCCTCAATTTATTAGCATTTGGTTAATCTAGATGTAATCTAGTCTTTATTGCCAACAATTTTATCTGAGTTAAATATCCTTGAAATTTAGAAAATGATGTCTCAGTTATTATGATTAAAATGCACTCAATATTTATCTCTAAAGTGATTTGTATGAATCAATCGATAATTTCAATATTGCTAACAAATTGAATGAAAAAAATGTGAAATTCCAAAAATGAATGTTGAATAGCATTTTCAATGACTAATAGGATTCAAATGCTGTCATTAATTTGGATAATCCATTAAAAATGGCACTTGCAGTGAAAGGTTGCGGATTAAGACCGACTGTCACTTGACTTTATTGTAACAAATGAAAAATTCAATTAAAACTGCAATTAATTACAGATTATTTGTTTTTGTTATTCTGCAGATCGATAGCGACGGAAATGGATATCTAGATTTGAGTGAATTGAAGTCAGCCCTGGATATTGTGGGCCTTAAGTTACCCCAATGGAAGGTCAGACAAATGATTGAAGAGCTCGAAAGAAAGCGACCGATGGATAAGAGGGGTCAACTCGATTACCCTGAATTCGAAAAGTTATGCTCAGATTTAAAAGCTCAGGACATCGCTCTTTCTTTCAAAACAATGGTCTCTAGACGTGAAAATCTGCAACATTTGGGTGGAATGTCAGAGGCTAGCAGTGAGGGAACTACTCATTCGGTCCGTCATGAAGAGCAAGTGGCTTTTTCCAATTGGATCAATTCGTGAGCTTACATTTTCTCCTAAATCTGTTTATTTATTACTGGTTTTCGCAGACATTTAATTCATGACAAAGATTTGAAGCATTTACTGCCCATTGATTCTGAGGGTCGGGAACTCTATGATAAAGTAAAAGATGGAATACTTCTCTGGTATGCCTTGTTTTCAACTGAATAATTAGTAATTAAATGATATGTTGAACAGCAAAATAATAAACCATTCCTGTCCCGACACCATCGACGAGAGAACTATCAATAAGAAAAACCTAACGGTATATACAAAACACGAGAACTTAACTCTGGCCCTGAATTCTTCTCAAGCCATCGGTTGTAATATTATCAATATCGACGCACACGACCTCTCCAGAGGAAAACCACATTTAGTATTGGGACTGTTGTGGCAAATAATTCGAATAGGTTTGTTCAATCAAATCACTCTGGAGCACTGTCCTGGTCTGGTCCAACTCGTCGGTGATAATGAAGAGCTCTCAGATTTGTTGCGATTATCGCCAGAAAATATCTTAATTCGTTGGGTTAACCACCATTTGGAACAGAGTGGAAGCACTCGCCGTATCAACAATTTTACGAATGATATTAAAGATTCTGAAGTTTATACCATTGTTTTGAAGCAAATCGCACCCCAGGCTTCCGGTGTCAATACGGCCGCACTCAGAGAAGCAGACCTTTTGCAAAGGGCAGAGATTATGTTACAACAGGCTGACAAAATCCATTGCAGGAGTTTCCTCACCCCTCACGATGTCGTTGAAGGTGTATACAAATTGAATGTAGCATTCGTGGCCAATTTGTTCAACAACCACCCTGGTCTCGACACACCTACAGAACCTCTTGAATTGGAGAATATTGAAGAGACGAGAGAAGAGAAAACTTACCGAAATTGGATGAATAGTTTAGGGGTTTCGCCGTACGTTAATTGGCTGTACAGCGACTTAGCCGACGGTTTAGTCATATTCGAGTTGTTCGACATAATAAAACCCGGAGTCGTTCACTGGCCCAGAGTACACAAAGCTTTCAGCAAATTAAAGGGATTCATGGAGAAGTTGGAGAACTGCAACTATGCCGTCCAACTGGGAAAACAACTCAAGTTCTCTTTGGTTGGAATCGCTGGTCAGGATATTTCAGAAGGAAATCCGACTCTCACCTTAGCTCTGGTCTGGCAATTGATGCGCGCCTACACTCTTAGTATTTTGACCCAATTAGCCACCGAAGAGAGCAGCGGTCAGGCAATCGTCGAGTCAGAAATTGTTGAATGGGTTAACAAAAAGGTTAAATTTAAGTCAATGCTGAGAAGAATGGCTCTGACTTTACTTTGATTTACAGTTAAAAGAGGCCAATAAATCATCAATGATTCGCAACTTTCAGGACTCGAGTATAGCCACTGGTCTTCCTGTCATTGATCTCATCGATGCCATAAAACCGGGTTCAATAAGCTATGGACAGATAATAGCTGGAAATACACCTGAGGTCAGGACTCATTTAATTAGAGTTATGAACGAATTGTTGAACTCCTTTTTCTGCAAATCATGAAAATAGGAAAAGTTAGCGAATGCCAAATATGCCATTTCCATGGCCAGAAAAATTGGAGCCAGAATTTATGCCCTCCCTGAAGATATTTCAGAAGTGAAGCCCAAAATGGTTATGACTGTCTTCGCCTGTCTTATGGCCAGAGATTACATTCCGAATATGGGTTCTAAAAATCAAGAAAATAATTTGAGTGAATAATAGACAAAAATAACAAATATTTCATAAGTCATTCCATTTAAACATTTTTTTAAACATTATTTTTGTAATTAATTTGATTAACATTTTGTGCCTTAAACTCAATTTTTGTTAAATTTTGCTCTGATTATCATTTTATATAAAATTGTATTCGAGTTATAAAAGCCATGACTTTTTCAGTTGAATTTCGATCTTCCGGTGCTATAGTTTGCGTATACTTTTAAGAAACATTTTAATCAAAAATATTTTATTTACATATTTTTTAAAAAATGATTATTTATAAACAAATTGTTTTTATTAATTATATTTATAAAACTTGACTGAAGTTCCGGTTAATGCAGTCATAAAGTAATTATCTGTATTGAAGTTATGGATTAAAGTCATGTCCAAAATGGGAGTTTTTGTCTCTAATTTTTGTAAACGTTCTCCGGATCTCAAATCCCATATGAGAGCGCCGTTGAAGGACTCGTCGGGCGCACAAATCAGTGCTGAGTTGACATCTGAAGGATGAGCGAATATTCTGGACCGGCTAAGTTTGACCTGTTGTTTGCCGCCCTCGAAAATATGAACCACTTCGGGCTCAACACTACGCTCTTTGTTGGCCTCCACTTTGGCATCAAATTTCATTACCTTTGAAATAAAAATTATAATCAATTGGAAATCATTTTAAACTTTAAAGATATACGTAATGAGTCTTTAGCGCGTGTTTAGAGGATGGCCGGCAGGAGAGGAGTGCCAGACCCAGCTTAGGCTCAAAGTGGGCCGAACCGAAACGACCTTCGATAGCTATCTTGTGAGCTGTGAAGTCAGAACTACTGACCCTATCATTGAAACCATTCCTTTCATATAAACTAAAATTTTGAAATTGGGTCGAAAGGATTCCATTTATTGGACCGACCGATGACTCGAAATCGATTTGATTGATGGAAACCACAGGAGAGGAGTCGGAACAGTCCAAATGGTCGACGTGTGAGGCCATCATTCGAGTGTCAAACAGCAGAATACGGCCGTTGTTGAGACCGACATAAAACTCGTGTCTGTTTTTGGGATTAAAAGTGACACTCCAGGCGTCAACTTCTAAATTATATGACATTATCGACGATTTGTTCAGAAGTGAAGTCAATTTAACAGTTTTGTCCAAAGAAGTCGTCAAAATGGTTCCGTCGTATGCATTGATTTCCAAATCTCTAATAATCTTTGAATGGATGCAAATATTATCTGATTTGTAGTCATTCAGAAATATTTTTTTGACACCAAATCCGGGAAATAACTGAGTGTTTGTGTTGGGCTGAGAGACAGCTATTATCTCGAAAAGACTAGAATAACCCAAATGACGACAATCACCGGAACTGTTTACTTCCATTTCATGAACCAATTGAAACGAAATTAACTTTTTGTTCAAAGTCTGAAGATTTTTATTTTTAATCACATTTTCAGTTTTCTTGTGGTCAGAACTCAAGTGTTGCACTCTTTGTTGACATTCAATGTATTCTTTCTTAAGTCTTTCGTTTTCTTTCAGAACTGATTTCAATCTGATTGAGGTGTGGATGGCGTCGGCTTCAATCTTCTTGCGAAGAAGGCGCTCCTTTTCCAAGAGTTGCAGAGCTGTGTCGCGTTCAGTGGTGTCCAACGCCCGTAAATTTCGGGCATAAATAACACGAATGTCTTTCTTTTTGGCGGTTTTGTTGCATTGCGGACATCTCTGATTTTGGGCCTTCTTCGGGTCCAACCACTGCTCAATACATTTACGTCCAAATAAATGACCACAACTCAGAGACACCAATTGATGGACACCACTTGTTGTCCACATCTCTGTGCAAATTATACAACTGTTGTCACTATTGTCTTGAGTGCAATAAACTGTTTCATTGAATGTCATCACTTCAGGCTTCGAGTCATAATTGTGTTCACTTTGGAGTCGAACCACTTCTTCGTTCACAGAATTTGATACAACATTTGTTTCATCGTTTTGTGGAATAACTTCATTGATTGTATCGTTTTCTTCAGAATTTGATTCCGAGTCTAAGATTTCAACGGAACGATTGTCCTCATCGTCTTCAACATCATGTAAACTATAATTATTGTCATCAATGAAGTCGATGTCATCAGAATCTTCGTAGTCATAGATCTCGTTCTCAGACGAATCATCCATTGATTCACTTGAACTCATCTCTGATCTCTTTATTTGTTTCACTATTTTTAAAAACAAACGATTTTTCAAATAAAAATATATATAACTCGAGACAATTGCCACTAAAATCAATTAAATAGTAAAAAGACAAATATTTGCAACAAATCACTAAATATTTAATATTTTCCTTAAAAATAAATAAAAATAATCGGTTCTTGAATTTCAAATTTTTCTTTCCATATAATACGTAATGTTTTTTAGACCTACAAAACAAGTTTAAGCTCTTTAAATATAATACCTTGTACCTATTTTTTATATTTACTTTAATTCCATAATTTTTTCAAATTTCAATTGGGTTTGGTTAAATCTTATTTAAAATTGATACAAAGGAGAATTTCTTATTTTGGGTTCATTTTTATATTATTTTTGAACATTGATAGGAACAAAACTAATGCAAGTTAATTTGAAATATCCAGTATTGAAAGACAAACATTATACTATATACTCTCAAACATACTCATTGATGAATTGATTTTTTTATGATCTGAGTCAATGTGTTTTGAGAGGAAGTTTGTATTGTTTGTAATTTGAATTAATTAAAATCAAATTTAATTTATTGAATGAAAGGATGACTTTTTATCATTTCATTAATTGTCTGTTTTTGACATTCGCTCCGATAGTTATTCTCTACAAATGTTCTCCGCTGTAAGACATCCAACCTTTTAATACTGAATGTAATGTATTCAATAAATAAATTTTTATATTGAATGATTAAGATCAGAATATGGGACTATTTGGAGGGCCGGTATCGGAGTATTGGCTTATGTGGTGACCCAAGTCTGCAAACTATTGATAATCGCAGCGGTTATGACACCAAATGCTTTGTGGAGTCATTTGATTGACTGCATCGGAATGTATTGGTTTTTAGTGAACCAACAAAAGGCTTCCGTCGCTTCCGTTAAGATATTAAGTGATTACTTACCTTTCAAACCATAAATTGCTAGATCTAAACCATTTTTGTCTTTAAAGGTATAGCTTTAGGCTGGAGTTTAGGGGAATCAATATTCACCCGTTTAGTGGACTTTTATTTGAACGCCCGGTCCCTTCAGTTCGATTGGAATAATCTTCTGAGCGCTACCGAAGCCAACATTGTTTTGGTGAGTCTGACCACAGTCTGGTTACCTCTTCTTATAACCAATTTGTTGGTTTAGTTGCAAAACATAAGCATTTGTGCCCTTCTCTGGCAGTGGAACAGAAACGGAAACAAAGTGTCGGCTCTAATAATAATCACTTATTTAATGAGTGTTTCTTTACTTCAAATGAGTTTAATGAGTAAAGTCGGAGCACTTTTCGGTCTCTCGACAATCACTCTGTTCTTAACTAATTAAATGTCATTTTGTTAATAAAATACATTTGAATGTATTAAAAGTCATTGAATATAATAAATAGGATATAATTAGAATAAAATCAGAGAAAGTTTTGTTAAAAATCAGACAATTTGTGGTAAAAACTAACAAATCATGGAAATAATGAATCGCTTCTATAATTTGATTGTTATATGAAAGACTGAATCGCAACAAATGTCGACATTATGTACAATGAAACCCAAATTGGATCAATTGTTAAGTAGTTGTGAGCCACAAATGCTCTTTGATGGCTGTTTTGTCAGTTTCGCCGTAATCGTAGAGAATTTCCTCGTTTTTATGAATATCTCTCAACGCAATGAACACCAGATGTGGTCTTCCATTGGCTTCAATGAGTTTTGTTTTACAATTGGGAGCTTTCCTGCTGTGGTTAATAAGTCTACCGAAGCGACCGTTCGGTTTTGTGGCGTCAACGCACCAGACCTTACTGTTCCAATTGAAGTAATACATATAACATCCCGCCCCCACCAATGCGTACGACACTTCTTTCGACTGATACAAATCACTATTACTTTAATTAATTGTAACAATCAATCAATACCTTTGCCTTTTGGATGTCCACCAGATCTCCGCTGTACTCACAAACGAAAGAACCCTTAGGTATGGTTTTGATGGCTACCACTCCTTTGCCTTTGTCACCGAACTCTTCGATGGTCAGACTGTCGGTCGGATCGCACTTATTATTCAAATAGTATTTAATAAGTCTTTCTCTTTCGAGTTCTAAGGCTTTTGCAGTCAAACGCTTGCGAGTCGAGGAAAGGGTCGGATAATATTCGGTAATCAAATGGTTATCCGATATATTCTTGCGCCTCCCTTTGGCTGGTCTAACGGCTGGTCTAACGGCTGGTCTAACGGCTTTGCTTTTAGACATTCTTCCATACAATCCGTTTGAAATTGGATTTTAAAAATGTTTTGTAAACGCGAGCCGTCGGTAAAACTTTGCTGTGATCTGATTTGTGATAAATTCACAGATTGTTGGGTTTTGGCTCTTAGTGTTTAATGTTTGGACATGTCTATTGTGGAAGAATTGGGGCCAGGTAAACAGTTAAACAATGGAAAAGAATGGTAAACAATGGGAAACCGTTTGTTTTACACTCTGTTGCCAATCATCTCAATTGAAGCACAAATTTAAACTCACATTTTCAACATCTCTACTCTTCTGTAGTCATAGATCTCTACAGTATATGAAAGCGTCTGAACTGTTGGTTCGATTCACTCATTGACTGATTTGAGTTAAAGTGAAGACTAATGACTGCATTCAAAGTTCACTCATTTGACACACAATTCAATGCTTTAATCAGTTTTTGTTTATTTTTTAATAATTTTAATTTTGTTTCATTAAAATGTGTGAAACTATTCTTAAGTTGAATTTAATTTGAATTATGAAGATATCCATTGAGAAGGAGTGATATAAAAGTGAATGAAATGGTTTTAAGCAAATCGTTTCGGGTTTACCACAAATTGGATAATAACAGTGTTTACAGTCTTCTGTTGGAGCAAAAGAACGACAAATGGGAGTCATTGCTGTTTGAGGCCGAAGCCATCGCCACTCTCAGTAAGTCTTCTTCAATCAATTATCACTTATTGTTTGTCTATTGGTCCACCAAACCATTGATTCACTCAATGACCAACATTTAAATAAATGTCTTGATTTGACATTTTATCCGTCTTTAAGTGCTTTTTGTACATTTGAACCCTTATTTGATTTAATAAAACATTGAATATTTGTGTTAAGGTCCGACAGAAGCGGATTCTGTGCGTCATTTGTATTGCACAGTATTGGACGCTTACGGCTGTTTAGGTGTTCTTCAATTATCTGTGGGTAAGTGCCAGAGACCGGTGATGGTCACAAACGTAGGGCAGAACAGCTGCACATTTGTTACCACATCTGTCAGTTTGACATCTGTTACCCACTCCTAATATGCCATTCCTGTGCTCTCAAACTTACATGATTTGTATTGCACTCACCCCTCACTGCTCTCATTCCCTCTTTTCCTGTATTTCATTGACTTTAGACTTCCGTCAAAGTAATTGAATGCAAAAGTTGTTCGTAAATACATTAGTTTTGATCAATTGATGGCATATTCTTTAAACCGTTGTTTTGTCCAAATTTTAAAACTGAATAACAGGGGATACCAATCATGTCTTGTATTTGGTTCTGGTTTCCGGCTGTGTTTCAATTGGAAAGGTTCAGAACTCAGAAATATTCCGAATCATTGATACGATCTTCATATCTCTTCGCAACAATGCCTCCGATTTGGACCGGATTCAAGAAGTTCGGCGTATCCTCAATTCTGGGACTTTCTATTTTTCAGTGTCCACTAACGCAGATCAGACCCCATTTGATCTGACACTTTGCGCCCAACGGTCTGTCCGAACGTTCGAAACTGACAACCGATTCTTCTGGAACCGAATGCTTCATTTGCATCTATTGAGATATGGCGTCAATACTAACAAATGGCTGATTAAAGCCATGTGCGGCGGCCTTTCCATCAGTACTGTGTATGTTGGTCATTTGCAGGCCAAGGCCTGTCTCATCTCTAGACTTAGTTGCGAGAGAGTGGGCACCCGTTTTAATGTCAGGGGTACTAACGATAATGGATTTGTCGCTAATTTTGTTGAGACGGAACAAGTGATTTACTTAGAGGACAAAATCGCCTCTTATGTCATGACCAGGGGCTCAATACCTCTTTTTTGGGAACAGACAGGAGTACAGGTCTGTCTGATTTTGCTATTAATTTGAAGACTGACCAATTGTCTGAACATAAGGTGGGCGCACATAAAGTTCGACTTTCGCGCGGCAGTGAAGTCTCTCAACCCGCTTATGACAGACATATGGCATCAATCCGTCACCGATACGGAAATCAAGTCCTCATTAATTTGGTCGGAAATAAAGAAGGGGAGGCATTGATAGGCAAAATGTACAAAGCACACCACAAGACCTCCCCTTTTGCTAAAGACTTCCCTTATGTGGCATTCGATTACCACCACTATTGTGCCCGAGGGAGAGAGGAGAACCTTAAGCTTCTCAAAGATCAAATCAACAAAAATTTAAAAGACCTGCGACTCTTCTATCGTGAAAACGGAGTCATTCAGAACCAACAAAATGGCACTTTTCGGGTCAATTGCATCGATTGTCTCGACAGAACAAATCGCGTCCAAACTTTCATTGGTCTTGAGGTCGGACCTCATTTGAAAAGTTTTCACTAAACTAATTAATCTGTCCATAGATTTTAAGTCAACAGTTGGAGTCTTTGGGTCTCAACCAGAAGTCTACTATAATTTCCCGCTTTGAGGAAGTTTTTAAGAATATGTGGGTTCAAAATGGAGATCAAGTGAGCAGAATATATGCTGGAACCGGTGCTCTCGAAGGAAAATCTAAGGTTTATTTTGATTGAACTTGTTTTGCTATCAGCACTTACATTAAGTTTGGATGAAGTTAAGGGATGGGACGCTATCAGTGGCGCGAACCATACAAAACAATCTGTTGGATAATAGCAAACAGGAAGCCATCGATATTTTGCTGACTGGAAAGCCTTTAAACAACGAAAACTCGGACAGAGCGCGGTCTCTGTTGGCAACGCATTACTTGCATTTACCCTCCAATCTTCTGATCGCTATGTGCGACAGATATCTCCAGTTTTGCGACTCAGTCGCCATAAAAGTTGCCGTCGGCACCTGGAATGTCAACGGAGGCAAACACTTTAACAGCATTGTATTCAAACGGTCTGATCCAATGTCAGATTGGCTGATCGACAATAAAATGAAGAGTTCCAAATCACACAACATTATGGACTTGTCGTTGAATTCCTCGCTCAGTGCTTTAGAAGATAACGACTCGTCTCCACCCGATCTGTTTGCCATCGGATTTCAAGAAATAGTTGATTTGAACGCTAGTAATATAGTGGCCGCCAGTACTACAAACCAAAGGGAATGGTTGGTTGAGCTTCAGAAGACTATATCCAGAGATGACCACTATGTTCTGATTACTTCTGTTCAGTTGGTTGGCGTTTGTCTCTTCCTTTTCGTTAGACCCAAATATGCGACAGTAATCAGGTCTGCATTCTTTCATTCCTCAAGTTTTTGTTTTTTATTCAAATTTGTTACTATTTTTAGAGACGTAGCTGTAGATCAGGTGAAGACAGGTCTGGGCGGCGCAACAGGCAATAAAGGCAATTTATTTGATTCAATTCTAGTTTCATTGAATTAAAGTCATGACTAATTGTTTAGGAGGAGTTGCCATTCGTCTTCTTTTTTATAATACTTCCCTGTGCTTTGTTTGTTCGCATTTCGCCGCCGGACAGAACCAATACAATGAAAGGAATGCCGATTACGCGGAGATCACACGAAAGACTTCATTCCCAATGGGAAGGTCTCTCAATTCTCATGACTATGTCTTCTGGTGCGGAGACTTCAATTATAGAATCGATTCGACCAACGATGAAGTAAAACAACTGGTGCGGGACCGGGACTGGCAAACACTTCTTGCTTCTGACCAACTCAAATGTCAACAGAAAGAGGGAAAGGTATTCCGAAATTATATTGAAGGGGACATCAATTTTCCGCCGACTTATAAATATGACATCAATAGTGAGGATTATGACACGAGTGAGAAATGTCGGGTCCCCGCATATACTGATCGCATTCTTTTCAAAAAGCGATACCCGACCAGTCCTGAGGAGGACATCACTTCTTTGAATTACGGAAAAATTATTCATTACGGAAGAGCAGAACTTAAGACCTCAGATCACAGACCAGTGGTCGCAGAGATATTGTGCGAAGTGCTTGTCGTTGATCCGGATAAAAGGTCAGATGTGTTCCGAAGTGTTTTGGAACAGTTGGGTCCACTGGACGCCACTGTTGTCGTCACTGCTAATGATTATGAAGAAGACAATTGCATCAGTCTTTTTGATGACGGCTTTGTCACTCAAATCCTTAAAAGATTGGCCAACGAGTCGGGGGAAATCATTTTGGCCCGTTTTGGCGAAGACAATCTTCGTGTGACCTTTCGCGACGGCCAATGCGCTCTCAAAGCCGCCAAATTGGGCGCCATATCTGTTCAGAACAAAACATTTGAAATTAAACTAAAAACTCCAAATTGGATCGAAGCCGTCGAAGAAGAACTCAAACTCGGCATAAATAATACCATTCCTTTAGTTGACAATATATCCGACGATTTTGAAACATTTGACCACTCTTTGGGTCCAGCATTTGATCCTTCGATCTTTATTGTTGAGGATGAGTCTGATATCTGTTTAAGCTCTTCAGGACAAAGTTCTCCCATTCATATCTTGGAATCTAATGAACCGCCTAAGCGGCCGCCTCCTCGGCCTCCTTCAACGCCAATAGCTCCAGGTCGTCCACCGCCTCCTAAAGGTGCAATTGGTTCACGAGAACAGCCACCGACTCATTCTTCTAATATAGCACTAATTCGACCCACAAATGATATTCCGGTAAAGAATTTCAAATTAATTAAATGTTATCTCATTTTTCAAACGATTCAATCAATTTAGTTGACGTCTGAGGTGAGTAAGCCATCAAAACCGCATCCTATAAGACCTGCACCTCTGCCACCGACTAATGGTTGGAACAAAAGTCTTGAATCAACAGAAAATATGGATAAGGATCAAAGCTTTGATTTACCGCCGCCCGCAATGCCTGCGCCTCCTTTACCAGCCACCGAAATATTAGACTTTGCAAGCGATGGTCCGCCTCCACCTCCAAGAGTTGATTCTTTTGAATTGACCCAAGATATTACTGAAGAACCTATTTCGCCATTTCTTCTGACACTACCCCCGGCTCCTCCTCCGCCTAATGCATTGAACGATGAAGAACCACCGCCTATACCGCAAAGACCTCCAATTCTTCCTCCTCGCGCTCCAATGGTTCGACCGCCGATCCCTCCGCGAAGGACAGCGCAGTGAGTGAATACACTTCTAGTCTAATACACGACTGTTTACAAATCAATTTCTCTTCATTTGAAATTATTAATAATGGATTCGGAGGTCTACTTGAGTCAAGTCTTGTCATATCTTTACAATATATACTTGAAATTATGATCAGAAATAATATCAATGTTTTCGAAGTGATTGTAGATTAGTAGACAATAATCAATGAGACTCTCATTCAGACCATTATTTCGTCAGATTTTTCCAAAAAAATTCATTTAAAATATTACACAAATCTTTATGTAAAGCCATTTCCAAAGAGCATAAGTCAATTCCAGGCGGTCCTCAACTTATAAAATAACCCAAAGCTCTTCTATTTGAAATACTCATCAAGTATTTGGCTGACATGTTGAGGCCCTGGTCCTTCCTTTATGGGAACTTGACTTACTCTCAATCGAAAATGTTTGATTGCAATTTAAAGCCGATTTATATCTGATCCTATTTTTTAATGAAATGTCATTATTTTGCGGTCAATAATGGCTTATCTTTTATTTATTTTTATATTGATTTCTAGTCTCACAAATAGGCAGTTATTTAATGTTTTTATATTTTTAATATTTTTAAAAATTATTATTTATTTCAATGTTTAAGACAATTAAAAAACGAATGATTTATTGTTTAAATTAAATGATTTTACAGCTGTTGTCTCATATTATATAAAAGACTAATGTCTTATAAATTATATTTTAAATCTAATATAAATTGACTCAAAATTGGTTTAGAAATAAGAGTACAATAAATAATGAATTGATGTTATGATTACTACTTAAATGAGTAAATCTTCTAAAATAGTGAACACAATATTAATGTTGTATCAAATCTTTTATTATTTGTTCAAAACTTTAAAATGTTATTCAAACGAATTTGAATCATAGATATAATTATTTTATTAAAATTAAATCATTTTTGACTTCAATGTTAATCAACTTATTAGCAATTTATTGATGGAATTGGAAGTAATGGTTGAGTTCTAGACTTTAGATTAATTTTCTTTTATCTCGGATTTTAAATCATCCCTAAATTTGAATCCTTTTTTTGAATTTCTTTTTCAAAAATGAGTTTGTCGTTTAAAAAGCATAATTGTGTTAGAAAGCCATCATTTGGACGGATTTCTCTGTGCTTCCTGATTGTCTGAACCGCTTCCGGTGCCGAAAATCCTTTTTTCATCATTAAGTAGGATAAGACGAGAGTTGCTGAACGAGATATGCCTTCTTTGCAGTGAACCAAAACATTTCCTGCAATCATTTGAATGAAAAGATTAGAAATCGATGTTTTTTGAAGACTAATTTTCCATGATAATTTGATTTTAAAAAATAAGATTTATGGTTTGTAAAAAATGATCATGTGATTACCTCCTTCTTTTATTGAAAGATCAATAAATTGAGTCGATTTGTCAAAGTGTTGAAGTAAATCAAAGGTCGACAAATCAATTGCTTCGATTCCCAGAAATGAAATTTTATGTTTGGAGTAGAGTTCGGCTGAAATGTCCACTAAATTAAGCGATTCATCGCTTCCGTGCGCAGCATTCAGAACATGGGTTACATTAAGAGTCTTCAGAAGTGTTATATTTTTTGCAATTGACCTAAATTTTGAAAGTTCTATTAAATTATTTTATATACCGTATTCCCTCACATTGTGCGGCATGCCGGTATAAACCGAAATTGAGGTTAGTGC
>JAQIWP010001071.1:0-17507 GCA_034695525.1 Euzetes globulus | reverse complement strand
ATTTCTGAATATATTAAGAGTGTTATTTTTGAAAAATTGCGTCAAAAAAATATTTTCGGTTTAAAGTTCAAAGTCGAATATCTCGAAAACTATTCGACCAAGAGAACTTTGGTTGCAATATTCGGATTCAGGGTAAAATTCTACATAATACAGGTTACTTGACTTGCTTGGGGCCTAAAGTGCAACCTGGCCAGAAAAGGTCTCACAAACATGTGATTCAATTTTTAAAATGTTTGTAAACAAAGTTTTCTTTTGGAGACCAAATATTTTATGCAAAACTAATTTCAATGTATTTATTGGACGCAAATTCACCGCCAAATCAAAAACCAGTCATTTATTTGACAGCAAATCAATTAAAATATTAGACTCTTATTATGCGGTCGACGACTGGACTAATGTCAGTCCAAAGCTCCTGTCTTTGGTCGGACGCAATCTTTATCTGAAAAGCGGAAATCCGTTGTTTTTGTTATCGGAAGCGATCAGAAAGTACTTCGGAGGATATGACTGTTTTGTGTTCGACAATCCAGTGGTCGACTTGAATGCAAACTTCGATTCCTTACTCATCCCTAAAGAGCACGTCTCGCGTCAAAAGAGTGACACCTATTATGTCAACAAAGATTTTGTTCTTCGCTCTCATACCAGCGCTCATCAGAACCATTGTCTTCAGAACAAATCGACTTCTTTCTTATGTATTGCAGACGTATATCGAAGGGATGAAATCGATAGAAGCCATCACTCAGTCTTCCATCAATGCGAGGCCTTCAGACTCTACCACAGCAATAGTTCACAGGTTTTGTCATACTTTTTGTTGACTTAATCTCATTAATAAATTTCTTATTAAAACTCTTATTAAACTAATCAACAAAAAGCTGATCGAAAGAGGAGTCAAAGAAATTTTCGAAACGGATCAGATATCCAGAACCGAATTAAAGCAAGAAATTCATCGCAAAGAAGCCGTTTATGTCATCGAAACCGAAATGAAGTCAATCACTGAATCTTTTGTCAGACAATTAATGGGTGAAGACATTGAAATGCGTTGGGTTTCGGCGTACTTTCCATTCACTCATCCGAGTTGGGAACTCGAGATATACCACAATAACAAATGGATAGAAATCTTAGGCTCTGGTATTGTTGAGCATCAGTTACTCTTAAACGCCGGTCACTCTGACAAAATTGGTTGGGCTTTAGGCATGGGTTTGGAGCGGTTGGCAATGATTCGCTACCAAATACCTGATATTAGATTGTTTTGGAGCACAGACTCTGGCTTTTTGTGTCAGTTCGAAAGTGCCAAACATTGGGATCAAATCACTTATAAACCGATTTCAAATCATCCGCAACTCGTTTTTGACATATCTTTTTGGTTACCAAAAGATATTTTCTGGAGTGACAACGATTTCTATGACGTGGTTCGCAATATTGGAAGTGATCTCATAGAACAGGTCAAACGCATTGATGTCTATACTAACAAAGAGGGCTCGACTTCTCATACCTATCGAATTGTGTACCGGAGTCCTGACAGAATGCTTACCAAAGATCAGGTCAATCTTATCCATAAGAATATAGAGTCGTATATTGTCGACAAATGGAGCGTTCAAATAAGATAAAATGTCAAAAATTGGATTATCTTGGTTAAAATCTTTGTTTATTGAATTCAATAATCATTTAAACGATTAAATCTTCGGATCACAGAATCGATAAAATTTCAAATATAATGAATTCACACAAACAGTCATAACAATAAAGGTTTCCCTTAGAATGTGAGGGCTTTCACTTCCTATTCAATACTCTTTTCGTTTCTTTTTCAAAATAATATTATTAACAATAAATGTTTAAATATCTGTCATTTTAGATAAAGATTTAATAACAAATGAAAATTTAATAAAAATTAACAATTAATTAACATTCGCCTAATCTCTGATTTATTGTCAAAATTGATGGCATTTTCATTTGAAGGTAAAATAATTGCTTAAACTCAACATTTTTTGGCTTAAATGATATGCTCTTAAAGTTATTGGTTTCAATCAAAATGATATATTGAAGGGGTTGGCACTCATCAGTGATCTGTGCTCTATTGCCTCATTGTTACTATTGGACACCCCAGACACATTAGGAAAGACCTTCGGTTAAAAGTATTTTGTTAGAGATAATTTATTAATCAACCTGGATAAATATTAAAAATGTGCATAAACTTGCAAATTATTGGTCATTCAATAAGTTTATAAAAATATAACTCATAAAAAAGATAAGAAACTGGGGTTTAATATAAACTGAATTTTGGTCAGAATTTGTCTTCTCATGGATAATGTGGTCAAACCGAATATCTCTTCAAAATTCTGACACTTCTATGGATTTCGATATCAGTCACAATCGAATACAATAATAGAAAATAATGTCTTTTCTACGCATTTGTCCGATAAATGCATAAAAATTTGAACATTACTTGAGATAAACTGTGGTTACGTTCAAAACCAATAGATTTATGCAATGAATGCCTGAATGCTATCATTTGTTTTGTAAAAATGATGACTTATTTACAAATGAATTATAAGATAGCATTCGAGCCATGGATTAGTTATCAAATGTTTGATGTAAACGACTTATGAAACCTTTCTTCTTATAATGGTTGAGAAGATGACTGATTATTGTTGTTGTGGTTGTTGTGATTGCTGTGGAATATTCTCGTCGTTCCTCACATCAGACTTAAGCTTAACAAATTCCCTTGCTACTTCATCATTAGAACGCTGGGACAGAATACGCAGAATTGTCCAACCGGTTTCATCCATGTGCACCCGTCGACCAAGAGGAAGCCAGCAAGCACAACTACCCTGTTCTATAATGTCCCGCAATTGCATGATAGCAACGCCTACGAGTCTGTCATCTCTGGCGAAACAATAATCTTTGACAGCGATGTGAAGCTCGAAAGAAGACGGTTCCTCTTCGTTGCCGATTATGCTTTTCATACAAAATATATTGTTTTAAATGTTTTTAATAATGTTTTGAATATTCGGAAATCCTTACAAATGGAATGTTTCGTTATATTTTGGGGACCAGTTGTTGTTTTTCGACTTTGTTGCAAATCTTCTCTTTTTGTCGCTCAGATGGGGTCCAATCATGCTGACCTCAACAAAGGGCCTAAACATACTGGTGTTGGGCCACTTAAGCTCATTACACGCCACGACTTTCAAATTTTTAATTTTAACCATTTTTTACTTTTGAGTTCATATCAATATTTTAAATTAAGTGGACTTACTTTTTACAGTTATCTTATGCTCTCCCGTTCCCGGGTGTGTGAACAGATCCACTTGAATCGATACATCTCCGACTGGACCATCTTCTTGTGTCGGCAGATCTAAATTGAATCAAAACAGTTGAAGAAATCTCTTTAAAAATGAGTCGAAGGAAAACCTTGTTTTGTTTGTGACGTTACAAAAGTTTTGATTAGAGCGTCGGTAGTTTGTGTATATAAGGACAGTGCGTATCGCAAAGATTGTAATTCTGAACTCTTCTCAAGGAACGTCTTCTTCAGACCATTGCCGCCGGCGTGGAAGTACTGCTTTATTGTCTCTAAGGCAATGTCAAGAACTGCACATTGTTTTGGACTCAAATTCTTCTCGAACTGAAGCGACTGAAAAAAAATACAAAATGAATAATAGGAAAGACAAGCGTCTCATTTAGAGACCTCCATAACTGCCAGAGTTGGCAAACGGTTGGCTGAGACGTGATTCTGGAAAAGTCTCGAAACGTCTGCTATTTTGGCATTTGGAAGATTCTGCAGGATAACGTTCTTTTCGGTGATTGGGGGCAAAACAATGGACTTTTCTAAGGTATGCATCACTATTTTCCACAACTCTTTCAAAAGTCTTTTCAAAACAGTTCGTTCACAGAATTGGGCGAACATTGAAAGCTTTCCATCTAATAAATCCATTAACGGATGCAAAATATGGTCGGCATCGGCGGCCACTTCTTGGCTGTTTCGTAATGCTTGATTTGCTTGAGAAGAACTGCCACTCGAACCTTTTATCGAGGTTAATAAACCTCCTAATTCATGAACACTTTGTTTTATAGTTCCCTCCAAACTATCGAATAAACAAAATGAATATCAATTAAATTAGAAAAATTTAAAACAAAATTTTGATAAGAGATGAAAGTCTTCATCAAATTTTTAATAATTAATTATTATAAAGGAATGTTATATATCAAGAATAAAGTAAAACATTTTATTTAAAATAAATAAATGAAAGACAATAAATGGCAAACCTTTTGGCAAATATTGCACTCAATTCGTCGAGAACTCCATTGAGAGTCTGCTGTAATTCTTTAAGAATATTGGCCGCATCCGATTCCAACTGTTCCCAAAGATTTACATTTAATTTTTGATTTATTTATTTTAAAACATTAATCAAAGGATACCTTTTCTCCACCCATCGATTCAAACATTTTTTCCAATTGAACTCTCAATTGTTGGATATTATTCATTAAAATACAGGCCTTTCGAATAAAAACAAATTTCAATTTCAAAATGTATTGGATTTTGAATGACTCACAGTCTTTTCCTGTCCTACATAATTGTGGAACTCCTTCTTAACAATGTCGGCATAAGCTGTCAATACTTTGACTATAGTTTTAGCAAATCGTTTCATATATCGTTTGACGATTTCAGGGTCGGGACACTCCAGTTTACTGATCACATCAAAGCATTGCGTCAATTGTGTGAACACATCCACTACAGAGTTAGAGAACAGCGAGTGTTCAGAGCTTTGTTGAAACTAATCACAAGAATTTAATTATTAAATTTGTTTCTAGTCAATTTGATAGAAGACATACGCCATCTTTTTTATCTCTTAAGAAGGCACTGTTCAGGTACTCTAAGGAGACGTCGTCGTTCTCGTTGAGCCACTGCATCACAAACGGCTCAAACCATCTGATTATAAATCAATTGATTAAATTGAAAAACAAATCAATTACTGTGTCTTACGCCGGATATTCAGGAACTGATCCTTTAAATTGTGGCACATCTTTGCAGTAGGTATTATAAAACCATTTAACTTTGAAGTGGAGGTTCATATACGCCGAACTCCTGCAGAACCTGTTCTGTTCGTGTTCTTCCAGAGCGTATTTCATGTCGACTGCGAACAGTGTCCACATTGTGGCCGCACTCAAGTGTCCGATATTTAATTCTTGAGGGAATCTTTAGAAACAATAAGTCAAATAAATATCTTTTTAGAATCAAATGATTGATTCATTACTGATTGAGAACAGGAGAGTAACTGTTTTTGTCCTCTTCTATCACCGAAACCATGAGTGCAACCAATTTATGCCAAAAGTCTAGATTTTGAAGACTTGGTCCGTGATCTTCCTGTCCTTCTTTCTTCTCATTTGGATCAGTTTGAAATTCTCTGCCATAGAGTTCAGTGCAGTTCTCAAACAAGAATTGATAGGTTGATCTTAAGCAGGCTTTGGCGCAGTCTTTGACAACAGTGCTGGCGCGGGGAGGACTCGACAGCTCCTGAACTTTCATTCGGAAGAAAGTAATGCTCGTTAAAAGATCTACCGTTGACTTGAGATCTTGTAACTTTTCAGGTGTTGACGCGGGGAAGTTATTCTGTTTTAATAATAAAATTTAAAATCAATTGAAATTAAAATAAAATGTGAAGTTAGTCAGTACCCTGTACATCGACAAATCGATTCGTAGAGAGTTATGCAACTGATCCAATAATTTGACGAATTTCTCTTTCTATTTAATTATGAAACTAATTAATTGCATATAATGTCTAAATAGTAGAGTTTGGATGAGGGTATAGCCGGAATTAAACAATTTTGATATATTCTGAATCTACTAATCGATTAGAATCGATCAGTATAACTATTTTTTGCGAATGGTCACAATTAAACCCGATATTGGCATGGCCAAAAATGCTCTATAAGACAAGATTTGAAAGATGCATTTTATACTTTAGTAAGATTTATATAAAATTTAGTTTCATTAAAACTATCAATGAATGAACTTGTTTACTGGAATTCATATCTAAAAAGAAGTGATTCATATGAAATAAACAATTCATTTATACTCATAGAATATGCAGGATTAATTGAAAAGTAAACATAAGACCTTTTGAGAAATTAATTTTATTGAACAGTTCATTCATTGTTAGTTTTAATGAATCTAAACTTTATATAAATCTTACTAAAGTATAAAATGCATCTTTCAAATCTGGTCTTTTAAAGCATTTTTGGCCATGCCAATTTCGGGTTTAATTGTGACCATTCCCAAAAAATAGTTATACTGATCGATTCTAATCGGTTAGTAGATTCAAAATATATCAAAATTGTTTAATTCCGGTTATATCCTCATCCAAACTCTACTATTACTATGTAGTAATTGACTGAACTTTCGAATTTTGGTAAAGTCTGTATTTTTGGATGAAAGGTCTTTAGTTTTAAGGGAATAACATAAATTAGTCAAGATGTTTTAAGCCATGAGTAAAATTGTAAGCTATGCAGATTGTAACCATGGTATTAGAAATTAATTTGAAATTTTAAATTTTTAAAAATATTGATAATATTGCAATCAAAAGGTTTTATTCAAAATTCTTAACACTTGTTTAGAATTTTAAAAATACAATTCAATAAAAACTTAAAATTTTGATTTTTAATAGAATTGATGGAAAGTAAAATTTATATAAAATTAAATGAATTAATAAATATATTTCAGATCATTAGTTACTGACTTTGGATTTATTTCACATCAATGAAAATGAAATTAATGAGATTTTTGCATAAATAATGAAATACTGTTCGTTCGTTTTGATCATTATATTTGACTAAAGTATTGCTTTAAATTAGAGTCGATTTTCTCAAATTTTCTCTGACTATGGTTTGAATAACTGATTGGAAGACTTCTTTGACATTACTGGTGTCGGTGGCGGTTATAAAATGACAATAAGTGCTCTTATTTTGATCGCTGGTCGACGACATGGCGTCAAATCTAAAAAGAATAGAATAAAAAATAACCGCATGAATAGTTGAATGATTATGTAAAATATTAGACCTTGGTAGGTCCTATCCTACAGACTATCCAATTCTATGGATACATACTTGTGCTGTATGAAGAGTGCGGCCGCATCACAATCCTTGTCTGGTCCCAAATATTCTGAGACAAAATATCTGAGTTGTCTGTCAGTGAATAAAATTTTTTCTCTGAAGAGATCCAATTTGTTGAGAAAAAGCAACTGAAATGTTTGAGTTCACAACACTTTACATGATTTTCATTGTTTAGAATTTATCTTTCAAACAGAAATGTTATGTCCAATGAATTCAAGATTAAATAATTTTTTGTAAATCGCATAATAACTACTATTATTATTTGCATGGGTTTTATGTTGAAAATCACTTCAATATAAATACCTTTCTATTAAAATCAATGAAATGACTAAATTTAGGTGAACTAGTCTCTTCAAAATGAATTGAAGCAAAGACATCTCTGTTTTGAAAGTTTTACTTACGGTAGCAGTCGATCTGAAATAATTATTATTACAGACACTGGAAAACAACTGAAAGCTTTCTCGCAAACGATTTTTGTTCGGGTCTTCTATTAAAGTCATGTCATATTCACTGATAGCGACAACAAAGAGCAGTGCTCTGACGTCGTCGAAGCATTGAATCCATTTCCTTCGCTCTGATCGCTGGCCCCCGACATCAAACATTCTAATTAAGAGATCATCGACTTTAAACTGAGTTTCGACGACTCCAATAGTCCTAACTCTGGATCGCAACACATCTGTTGTGTTTGGAATATATTTCTCAGAAGTCATTCGATTCATATTCTTGAAGAAACTGCAAATTATTTATTAAACTTATAAAATAATGAATTGTGATATATCTTACTATAGGGCAGAGTCGTTGAGCTCATATTCGAAACCTCTGGCAACCCCTTCTCGAACCCCTTTATCGGCCCATAAACTTTCAAGAGCTGAGACAACATTCGGCAAAAGTGTTGTAAAATCATCGAAATACTTATTACAATTGAGAATTTTTTGCGCCCATTCCTTAATTATTATTATTAAATTGAATCAAGAGTATTCAAAAAGAAAAATGTTAATACCTTGTTGTCTGGGTTCTCATAGTTTATGTGCAAAAATCTCATTCCAATGAGAACATACTTCATAGATGTGACCAAATTGTCCAAAATTGTCAACTTTTTATGTAAAGTTACGAATAAATTAATATTTTAAAAACTCATTAGAATTTAAAATTATATTCAATGAATATTCAACGAGTTTCATATTATATAAGCAATGTTATTAAAAGTGCCTTAACTAAAAACTAGGTTTTCGATAATTTGAAAAAAACCTTTTTCGAGCGTTTGGATCATCCTTTTAAATTAGTTTCTGAAATTCGATTCTCTGAATCGGATTTAGAAAAGTCAGAACATTGTCAAAGTTCTGAAGACTAAAGCCTAGAAGAGCTAAAACCAGTCTGACTTTTCTAAACCCTACAATTTTAACCGTATTTTTATTGAAAAATAATGCCTAGAGATGAATAGCTTTGTCAACTCTGGTTTTAAATAATGATTCTTTAATGAAGCAGTTTATTCAAAATGAATCAAGTTATTTCATTTAAAACTTGACAGATTTTAAAAATTGATGTATAGATGATATATGATTAGTGACGATAACATTTAAGTGAAATAATAGATATTTTTGGAGAATTTAATTAAAAGAATCTTAATCTAAAAGACGATAATGAGCTCTCATGTTCAAGAAATTTAATGGAATAGATTTCACATGATGATTTTTATGCTATAATTATATGAGCATGCTGTATAATCTATTATGTTTTGGTTCAATTAGAGGAGTGTTTGATAAGGAGTACATACTCTAAAATCCATTAATTCTTCTTTAGTGTATCCCTCGTTGTGAATGATTTTCATTTGTTTAACTAAAGTACTTTTGCCGCTCTCTCCGGTGCCTAATATCAAAATTTTCACGACATTCCGGTCCTGTTTCTCAGACTCTTGCAATTGTTTGTCGATTTCCTTACTCCTGATTAGAGAATTTCGTCGTTCATTGTTTTCAAGACTCAGACAATTTCCCATAGTTTTTGATAAGAATCATAATTTTCGTCAAACCTGATCAGATAACTAAATAAATCATTAATTATTTAGTGGGAAAGAAAAATTTAGGTCAACTATTTATCTAGGGCAAAATCTATTTTTTCATAACTTATTTGATAAACAATAATTGATAATTTGTTAGAAGAAACTTAGATTGAAATATTTCTATCAAACAAATTTAAGTAAATATTTAGAATGATTCTTAAGAATTTTTTACCACGATAACTCTCTAACGGATATATAATTTTAGTTTATTTGGTTGGCATTCCTTTAAGATGAATTATATTAGAATGGCATCGATTCATAAATAGATTAAAAGTTATATAAACCCTCAAATAATGTCCGAATGGGTTTACTAGTAATGTTTGGTTTTCCAATATTCGTGAAAATATGTTATTTATTGATTGAGTAGATTTAAAGTATTTATATTTCCTTCATTCAATAGATCATGTTAATCTCAAAAATAATTAAAGAAAATTTTTTATAAAAAAAAGTTCAATTTTTATAAAAAATGAGTGAATTAATACTAGCTTTTTTAAAATATAACTTATATTAATCGAAAATAAAAAGTGAGCCTTACTTTTGAGTGATATTGCGATCAATCCTTTGTTAAAATTGAGGCCTCGATGTAAACGAGTAATCGATGTGTAATGTGAGGCAAAGAGTACTTAATTCGGTGCAATCTGTGATGGCTTAGGTGTTGTTTTGTGCTGTATTTGTGTCCTTAGTTTTGAAAATATCGTTAAAGTTTCTTACAAACTGTTGAGAGAGTGTGACTGCCCTCAAGATATTTACTGTCAAATAGTGAAAGACTGCAATTCATGTTTAAAGAGAGGATGAGTACAGCGATTGGTCACATAAACTGCTTCGCCTTGACTTTTGGCAAAAGTTCAAACGTGTTCACAGCTCTGTTCGCAAGAGTACCTCAAACTAAACATTAGAAAACACTGTAAGTGCTATGAAAGAAAGTCAGACTACATCCCGAAGGAATAGACCATTAATTTGTAAATTCCATTCTTCACTTCACTTATTTGCAGACTTTTAGGCAAAACCTACTAATCATTCAATAGGTTTACTTATAGCGTGTTATTGAGATTTGTAGAACTCAGCCTCTCATTAAGCGTTTTAAAGGTTCAAGCTTTGATCGGTTCCGAATAAATTACTGTATTTTCAATTAAAATTCTTTATTTCTTTTGTTAAGTAAAATAAATTACAATCAAATATTTTCACTGAAAAACTAATTGAAATATTCACTAAAATACTTCACAAATCTATTTATTGATTACTGCGCCGAATATACGAATATTTTTCACTTTAATACAATTTATTACTATTGTCTCTGAAACTGAAAATACAAATTAGAACAAGCTCATTCTCAAATTAATCTAATTTTAAGAAATTACTTAAAAACTATTAAGACTTTATTAACAATATAATTAATTTAATGAAAAGTATTGAATTGGAAACTTGTTGAAAATGATCTATTAAGATTTTTCTCACTTTTGTTTTTTGAGTGAATTTATTGAGTTTCAATTTGAGCCAAATTTGTTTGAAAATAACTAAAATGTTGTAAAACATAATTATTTGAATTAAAAATATATTTCGATTCCATTCATTCAATTTATCACTTTTTATGATTCATTGTTTCATTGACTATAAGATTACAAAATTTAGACCATTTGTTGATATTTGTCGCCACATTAGAGATTAGCTTTTCTTTCCAAAAGTGAACTCTTCTTTCGATAATAGAATTAGTTTTGATGCAGTCGTCGCCACCGAATTCACAAACTCTGTAGTGATGAAGACTCGCCACTTTTGACTCGACATTTACCATAAGTTTTGTCGGTAGGAATTCCCAAACGAAATGATTCCCCATTTCGACCACATTCTCGGGAATGACAATGCATTTGGATCTCTGTTTGTGAATATTTAATTGACTTTTTCTTCTGGTTTTGAGCAAAGTTGTCAACGGATAGGGAATTCTATTGGATATGCTTTTATCGTCCGGCCATTGAGAATAAAAGAAAGCGTTCCGAAAAGAATAAGCACCTGTCCTCCGGCCATTCAGTTTGGACATAGTTTTTAGCATTGATACTAAGTTTGAATGTTTATACGGAACTATCATTTCGTCGATGTCTATCATCAGAACATATTTGAATCGATTCATCGTTCGGTAGAGACAATCATTAAGAGCAGCGAACAGTCCTTCGGTTCGAATTTCTTTTTGTGAGACAATATTCAGATTCCAGGGCAGAATTGTTATTATTCCGGAATCAATATATTCTTGAAGAACACAATCGACATCCGGTCCTACCGTATGGTTGTATAATACAAAATGTGTAACTCCTAGAATTCGATTCAATTCAATGAATTCAAGTAAATTCAATACTTTGTTGTATTCGTAGTGCAAAGGCTTAACACAAACAGCAATATTCTGTTCAATTGATTTATCGTTTAATCTGTTTCTCATTCGTGGATTTTTATGAATCAGAAGTCTGTTCGAAGGCATAAAAATTTCTTCGTTGACTTTAGAAGTAGTTTTAGTTTCTCTGATTACAAGAGAGACGGCGTCGGGAACGGGTGAGCCATTCGAAAGGGGACATAGTATAAAATAGGCACTATATTTGAGATTCCAATTCTCGCGAATCAATTTATTGATGGCATTAACGATTGTTGGAGGATAGGTGTGAGCGAACCAGAACTTACAAACTGTCGGATCATACGTTCAAAACATGATATCGACAAAGTTCTGGTCAAAGACAAAGGCAAACAATACTTACAAACTTTTTCTTCAGTTCTTGTTTTCGTTGCAGCAATTATTCGGATGTAATGGTTTTGTAAATTCCTGTCATCATAATAGGCAGAGAAGACATAGAACTTGTGTCGGGAATGGGACACTTGCTGCCAATGATCTTTCTTTGTAAGCTCCCAATTGTAGTCAATTAAATTACTTTGATTTGATTCGTTTGAAACTAAATCAACGCTATATTCTGTGTCTATTATTCTTTCCAATTCGTGGCCTATTTTCGGAGAAAATACTATTTCTTTTTCGCTATTCTTTTTGCCAAAAAGTCTAAATCGGCTTAAAATGCCGTCGTTTTCAATATTAAAATCACTATTGTTTTTCTCAACCGATAGTATTTGCAAAATAATCATTAGAGCAAAGAATATGGCGAATATCAGCGCTATATATAGCGATTTGTTAACAAAATTATTTTTTATATTAGTTTTACGATTGAATAAATAAAGCAATAGTTTTGTTGATTTTCCTCCCCTTCTTCTCATCATATTTTTCTAAGTCACCTGAAATCAAAATTAAAACAAATTAAATATCGAATATTTGTAACAGTTATCAACATGGAGTTTTTAATTTATTCACGTAAATCTTAAGACAAGGATAATTTTCATTAACGCATTCTTAATAAACGCCAGAGATGACCAAAGAAAAAAATTTTAGGGGGGTATGGGAGGCGTATTTTGCCAAAAGTCCTGGGGGTATGAGGTAGTGTAACATGGCCGACTGAAGTAGCGCCGGAAACGAAGGCTTATTTCCAGTGTTTTTAAGCTTAAATTAGCCTAATTAGGTTATAATAAGGCTATTCTGCAAGTTTAAAGGCTTAATATAATACATGTAGTTCATTTAAATAAAGAACAAAATGGCGGATTTTCCGGCCGCCATTTGCAAAAATGTCTGATTTTTGGCTTACATTACCAAAAAATTCTAAAATTTTCCAAAAATATGGTCGGCTCGCTTTGCTCGCTGGAGCCTCGGGGGGGGGGGACGAAATACAACCCCCTTTTGGCCATCTCTGATAAACGGCATTCTTTTCATTTACGCATTCTTTATTTGCTTGAAACAAATTTTGTATTGAGTTATTTCGTTAAAGTCTTGAGGTTTTAAAAGCTTCATCGTTACACAAAAGAGTATTAAAATGGTAAATGTCATTTGAAGCAGGTGCGACAAACTCACAGATGTTAACAAACACTGGCCATAACCTATTGACCATAAACTATTGACCATGGTCCTATTGAGCTGCTTGTTAATGTTAGTTTATCGGACAATTCAAATCTAAATGAAGCTTAATGACCTATTTCTAGGTAAAATTGTACACAATTAAATTAGATTATTATTGATTTTACAAACAAGCAAAACTATTAAATTATAGCAGCCATGAATCAGTTTGGGTGCCAAACATATTGAATGCTAAAATAAACAGCAAGCAATACAAACAATTCAACTATCCTTCAAATATAATTTAATAGTAGAGGAAATGGTAATTCACTGAAAATCCGGAAGAATTACATCATTATATCTCAAATCGATATTAATTGATTGATGCACTCATTTATTATTATTATTATTCATGTGAATCAATTCATTTGATCAACATTTACATTAATCTCAATTTTTTGAAAAGGCATTCAGATATAAAACTACTAGAATTGAAGAATAATTTATCGCTTACTTTCTGACATATGAATAAACAATATCTCTTATTTATATATTCACTAGACTACTTCATTAGAAATTTGAGATAATTGTCTCAATTTTCACCTTGAAACTAAATTATTTTGAGTAAAATCCATTTGCAAAGTGTTTGATATGAAAATAAAACTTTTTATTTAATTGTTCTTATCGAATTGAATAATTTATTGCCAAAAAACAGATTTCAATCAGTTATTTGCACTAAATTGGCAACAAGGTTACCTAAACAAAATAATCTATGATATTGATTTTTATTTATTTATTTTAGTTTTATACTATTAATACTTATTCCCTGAAACTAAAATCTAAGTAAAATGTGTATAACTTGAGAGATATGTACATATATTAAGAGTTATTTTGTTTTTAGAAAGAAATGATAAACTTCTGCTTTATTTCACTCCTCTATAATTGGTTTTCATTCACTGCTATATTCGTATTGAAACAGAAATAAATCAAATGTTTTCACAAAATTCGAAGAATGATAGAAACATGCTCAACCATCAATGTAAGTCACAATTATTGTTCAATTAAAAAATTGAGGTTCGAATACACTAGATATGTGCAAGGTCCGTGACCCTAGGGGGGATATAGGGGGAGGATACCTCAGACCAAAATTTAGGGGGATGTAGAGGGTATATTTCAAAAATGGCGGCCGGTTCTTAAATACGCGGAATTCCGGTAATTTAAAGCTTTATTAGCTTAATTACGCCACAACTCAGCTATTATTCAAGTTACAATGCTAAATTTCTTAAAATAAGGGACAAAATGGCCGACTTTTTGGCCGCCATTACGAAAAAGCGGCCATTTTTTGGCCGCCATTACTAAAAATTGAAATTTTAGAGAGGGAGTCAGTTTCTTTACGCTTTTATGGGACAATTTTTTCAAACCTAGGGGGATAAAATGATTAAATCTCGGTCTAGAGTGGGGATAATTCGGAAATCCCCCTTGCACATGTCTGACATCAATTGACATTACTAATGTCTAGAGATCGCCAACCGGGGAGACCAACGTACTTGGCCCCCTGGCCGGGAAACCGGCGAGCGAAGCGAGCTGGAAAATATTTGGGAAAACTTAGGAAATTTTGGTAAAATGTTAGGAATTTTCAGTAATGGCGGCTAAAGTTAAGACATTTTTGCAAATGGCAGCCAAAACTGCCACTTTATTTTTTATTCGAAGAAATTTAGCCTTCAAACTTGCAAAATAGCCTAATTACAGCCTAATTAAGCTAATTTACGCTTAAAACACCGGAAATAAGCCTATATTTGAAGAAAATGGCCAAATATTTTGCTTCCAGAATTTGGTCTCCCCCTGGACCGAAAATTTTGAGGTTTGGCCCCCCTAACCGAAGGTCCATTTGGCCTCAACCTATGGCCTCCCAATAGGATTTTTTAACTTTACGATCTCACATTAGTAATGCCACATTTATTACTTTAGCATGCGCAAATATAATTTCAAAGAATTTCGCATTCAACTAATTAAAAAGAAAGTAACAATGAATGAGTAAAATTTTATTCATAAAATCAATTATTTGAAAAAATAGGTATTTTGTTTTTATGTAGAGATAAATTAAAAGTTCCTCGTGACAAAACTTCTAGTACAAAAAAATATAAGCTCTCCTTTTATTATTGATATTGCTATTCTATTTTTAATAAAACAACAAATCTTAATAATTAGTAGAGTCAGGGAAAAAAGATTTTATTTTTAATCAATTGTTTCGCGAGCAGAGAATTTGTACCATTAATTAGCTTTAGATTCGAACAATGGATCGAATTTTAGGTTACAAATAGTCGATCGTAACCGCGGATTGTATGTTAAAATCACACCGTAGACTAACGGGCTTAAAATAAACCTGATCTAAGATAAGCCTAACAAGCTTTTCAAACCTAGGGGGATAGATCACCAAATCCTAGACCTAGAGGGAATATTCCAGGAAATCCCCCTTGGACCCCCTGAATAAGAACAAAAGATTTATCTGAGAAATAAAAGAAGAAAAAATGCGCCTGTTTTAATTGTACGGACGAGTCAGGACTCAGAAAATTTAATTTGAAATTAATTTATGTCTAGTAAATTTCTTTATATTTTTAATATATTTAATATATTTATTCTTAATTGAAATTCAATAAATATTTATTTTAAAAATCTTTGAATTAAGGTCGCAATGGGTTCTGTTTTTATCAGGGAATATTTTCAGTTTACGGGGGAAACTTCGCCTATTGGCCACCTCTGCTTAAAATACAAAAGTCGACCATTGAATCTAATGTCAAGGCCAGGGGTCGCCAATCTGGGAGCCGTATTCTGATTCTTTAATTATAATTATTTAACTGCCTCTTTAACTGTCGCTATAACCTTGATTATGCCTTTGATGATCAAAGCAATTGTCCGACACTACCTGGTACATATAAAGCATTGTTGCCATTTATTTTAAGGCAAACTGTTGTTTATAACTAATTATTGAATTGAACAATATAATTAATAATAATAATAATAATATTAATTAATATTATTATTAATTATTACTTTCATTGTAATTTTTATTTTTATTGTGATTTTATTTATTTTAAAAAATTTATGTATTCTCTGAGAGATTTTGTGCTTATAGTCCTATTTAATAAACGCCGTACAACTGGTTTATATTATTTTTAAAAAGCCTAGAAATTGTTTTCACTTTACCTAGCCTAATTAGCTTCAAAATTTTATAACTGGAAAAATTGAAACTAGTCAGTGTTAGATCTAGAATTAGGGTCTATTATTGGTTATCATAAATAGTCTAATATTTTTTAGTCTGCATTTCCATAACTAATGAATAATTAGCAAATTGTTTGAATCATTGCTGCAATTTTTCCTAAAATATTTCCATCATATTTAAAATTGTCCATGTTAGATTAGGGCCTAATTACAAAAGTTTGTTTTTTAACCATAAATAATTCAATGAGCCGACCATTGAAACAAATATTTCCTCATTGGAATAGATTGGCCGACCATAGAAAACCCATTGCGACAAAGTTTCTCAAAATAAAAAGATTATTTCTTTTCGGTCAACTCTATTTGTAGGTAAATAATAGTGTTTATGAATGAATGATCTCAAATTCACTAACCTTTTAAGAACCAACGTTCCACTTATCGAACAATTTGTTTAAACCACAATCAGTTTTCCAGCATTTTTCAAGTTTGAAAACATTTTAATTGTAATTACATTTATCGATGGAAATAGAGAAATTCGGTATTACGATGAGTAGAAATAAGCCTAATCATTTTAAAATTTACAAAATGTTCCATAAATGGAACGTTGATCTTTAAAAGGTTAAAGAATCTTGTAAGAAACAATAAACTGCAAATAATAATTTAACCCTCTTTTTCTCAATTTGCCAATGTTACATTTAATATACAATAAATTAGAAGTTATTTAATTACATTTTGAAGATCTGTACCCCAGCTAACCCATTGGTTTACACATTTTTAGAAATTATTGTGTTTTCTAATTTGATTGCTAGGAAATTTTCTTAATTTACAGGTTTAAACCTGATTTTTCCCCTAGTGAGATTTAACTTATGGTGAAATTTATTGATAATTAATAGTTAGGCGGGTGTTAGTCGTAAGTTCACTTCTTATCCCTTCATTAAAATCTTACAAATTAAAAATAAGTTAAAAGTATTAAGTAATAAGGGTTTGCCTCAAACCTAATCCCCACTACATTTACACCTTTTAACTAACTTATCTTAACCTAAACTAAATTAACCAATAAACAGCCTTACCACTTTTTCATAGACCTAGCATTAGTCCTTCTAATAGACTTAACATGGGATTTCTCAGAGCTAAATCTATCCCTTCCCAAAGACGTAACTTGGTGTATCTCAGAGCTAAATTTACCACTTCTTTAGGTTTAACATGGAATTTTCCCAATAGAATTAT
>JAQIWP010001070.1:0-17526 GCA_034695525.1 Euzetes globulus | reverse complement strand
AATCCTGAAACTTTTGTACTAGATAAAATTTATTAAGACCCTTTGGTCCGGTACCTTGGCCATCCCTGATATTTATAATACTGATAATAGCAAAAGAGATTCATCAAGAGTTAGAACAGATAGAGACAAACGAAGAAGTCAACAAGAACTGCTGAAGAAGAAAACTGACAAGGTTATTGCAACTGAATCTTAATTAGTTAATTGTTCAAATTATATTCTCTAGTGAAAGGTTATTCATTAACTGGTAAGGCAACCCTTCAAAAATGATTCAGGCATATTAAAGAATTATTACTGAATTAAAAGTTGGTCTTCAAAAGACAAAGATTAGAATCTCTGATGTTTTATCCCTTTGAAAATCCACTAGAGTTTTGAAATTAAATTGACAAGGCAACAAGAAAATGTTTCATTAATCAATCAAACTAAACAACTTCTATATGTCTTAGACTCGAGTACAATTACAATTATACAATTATAATCGAATTAAATCAGCATAATTATTTGCTAGAAGCAAACAAATACATGTATAAGGAAGTTAAACTACCCTAAGATGTCTGAGCTGACCAAAAGAACAATGATGTTAGCGATCAAACAAAACTCAAGACTCAAAACTAAAAAAAAATTGGGAATAAAACAGTTTTTAACAAACAAATATATACAAGCAATGTACAATAAATGTTTATGTACATTCAATAGGTCTACTTGATCATAAGCTTTAAATAATTGTACCGTATTCCCTGTCTTACGATTGCCCGCAATACTAAGTCATATTCACTAAAATTGGGTGCACTGAATTTGCTGGCAATGGTATCTCAATAGTATTGCCCCCTTCATTGGAATTGACTTAACATTGCCAGCAACGGTATATCAAATATAGCAATTGAGAGACAAGCATTTATTAATTTAAATAACACTTTTCAATCGAAATTAAGTTTTTAAAACATTTTGACGGTTTTTATTTCAAAGCATTCTATTAAAGCAATATTAAGTCAATTTCAATACATTGAGAATTTCACCCAAAATTGGGTGCAATGGTATCTCAATAGTATTGCCCCCATTTGCTGAATATGACTTAGTATTGCGGGCAATCGTAAGACAGGGAATACGGTACTTATTTTATAAACTATATAGTACCAATAGATAACCCGCACCCAATGTATAGTTCGCATGTGTAAATGTTCTTATAGCGTAATGAATATACAGTATAAAAATCACCTCGGTGTTTTAAAAATTGTTTGTCTATAGCCGGTTTCGTCTACAAGCGAATATCTCATAAATCTATTTTTAAATCACCGTATAATTATTTTCCAAAAGATTTTTAGAATGCAAATAAGTTTGATGCAGATTTAAACAAAATAATCAGTAATTTTTGTTTTTTAAATTTCTAGTTGTAATTGAGAATAAGATTTTCAATTTTTCAGTTTTTATTGACTCAACAATTGATTTTTATTGGAAATATTTTGACTATTTTTATAGTCGTTGTCTATAAGAGATAGCAGTTATGAGACGTATGAGACGGCTTTCATAACTGTGATTTATAAGCGGTTTTTTATAAGCAACATCTTTATTATTACAGTTCCATAAGATCTGCCGGTGCTTCCAAAATAACCAAATTATATCCGATATTTTCTATAACCGGTTTATACTGTACTATCTATTGACAGTATATATGTGTAGATTACTCAGTGAAGTAAATATAAAAGCGTTTTTGTTTGCTAAATTTGCTTTTCATTTTCGTTTAATATTAAAAATTAAAGTTTTTCCAATAAAGAGTTTTTTATTTTTTAATATACTGGATAACCCGCAGGTTATAATTTTGCTGAGAATCCTCTAACTTTCTTAGATAACCCGCGGTCTTTCTACAGAACTTTAGGGTAATTAGTATGAATTAAAAGACTGTCATTAAAGTATTTTAAACTAAAGCTCAAGACGGGAATTAGCAAGGAAATTGCGGTACTTAAACTCAATGTTTGGAAAATATTCATCCTAGGTCTTAGACCTTGACGACCTATATTGCCTCATATCCAATAAGAGGAATGAGTCCGTCTATCCTTTCCGATTATCTATGTCTGGCTTAAAATGGAATTGTAATGTACCTGAAATTGAACATATTTTAGGGGGTATTTTGTTAGAAGTTCTGGGGTATGGGGGTAAATTTGCGGACGGAAACCGCCGGAAACGTTAATATTTTTCCAAAATAGGTATATTTCCGGTGTTGTAAGCCCAAATTAGCCTTAGGCTTTATTTAAGCTATTCTGCAAGTTTAAAGGCTAAATTCCTTAAATAAAATTACGAATTTTAGCAGCAATTTGTAAAAATGTCTTATTTTTGGCCGACTTTAACAAAAAAATTCTGAAATTTACTCAAAAAATGGTTCGTAATATTCAAAATTAAATTTTGATGCATTCCTCAAAATTTTCGCTCCGCGTTATCATCTTTCTTATAATTTTTTCACAAATTCACCAGCATGAGATTGCTTTGTAAAAAATGAATTATTGTAACAAATTAAACTGAATTTAAGAAAATTTAAACAAACTAATTCAAATAAAATTTATTTCAAACACTTTCAATATTAACTCTCAAATGAAAGGAAAATCTAGTTTTGCTTTACATTTAAAGGATTATTTTCTGAGATTAACTTTCTCTCAAAAGTTAATCCTTTGGAATGTGAAACAAAATTTGCCTTTCATTTCAGAATTATTACTCAGATTTAGACATAGATAATCCCAAGTGGTTAGACGGACTTATTCCTCTCACTGCTCATATCATATTTTAGATTTGATTAAATTTTTAATAAAATTATGCCTTCAGTTCGGTTTACCGTTTTTGTCTTTATATATTTCGAAGCTTAAAAATATCTGGAACAGTTTGACAGCGCCATTGGAAATGAATTACCCACCCGCGCTGTCGTACTTAGCAGGTTTATCTACAAGACGCTCGATATACAGTCCAGGTACAGTGTATTACAGCGCGGTTCCGGCGAGCATCAAATATTTGGGAAATTTTAGTAAAAATTTGGCAATTTTTTTGTACTGACCAAAATTCAGCAATTTGCAAATGGCGTCCGGAAAATACCCCATTTTATTATTAATTTAAAGCTTCAAACTTGCAAAATAGCTTAATTAAACTAATTTAGCCTTAAAATCGCCGGAAATAAGCTAATTCTATAAGGAAATGGTCGTTTCCGGCTGATTTTGGCTTCTGGAAAATATCGACCCAAACCCCCCCCCCTAGCCAGTTTGAAAAATACCCCCTTTTTATATCCCAAAACAAATTTGATTGGCTTTAAAAAGAAGTGTTCACTTAAATAAGTGGTCAACTTTTGAATGAATAATTTGAGTCAAATTAATATCAATTAAAATATTATTTCTAATAAATATTTCCGCATATAATTAGTTTTGATATAATCATTGTTTCAACAAAATTATTGAATAAATGGTTGAAAATAATGTTAAAACTATTGATAAAATCGTTTGTAAAATAATTCATCAAACGATGAATTTTATTGAATGTTTGCTATTGAGTGGGGCTTAAGATTAAAACTCTTTTGTTTTATTAAATACAATCATTTTTTTGTTAAATATTTGAATAAAACGATGCTTTTTGTCTAAAGTAATGCACAATAATTTGGATATTTTTCAATAAACAGTGAAATATTTTAAAAAAGTTAAACTAAATATAACGTAAACACAATAAAAGTTGTAATAATGGTAAGTATTGGCATAATTGGCATTAATTGTAATAATATTTATATTTTTAGGTATTATTACTTTATGTTAATATCTATGGAAAACATCTAAAAGGAAAGCCAATGAAAATAAAGTGGAAAAAAGCCCCAACTTTTTAAATAAAATAGAAATTTGATTAATTTTTAAGTTTGTTTTTTGCGATAAAATGATATATTTTAAGATAATTTACAAAATGAATGCGTTTTATCGTAATTATGAATTTTAGATGAAAAGTGTTTTCCAAAACTTAATGAAAACAAAAACAATGCAATCGTTCGTTAAAAATAATGTTTTGATCTGATTTTCGGACAGTCGTTGACAACTGTATCCAATTCATAACTAAAGCCAAACGAGCGATAGATAACCAATAATTGCCATAACATCAAAGTGGGTGACAAGAGATGACTCGCGAGTCTATGGCCTAATGTTAGAGCTCCATATCTTTCGTTTCGTCGTCGGAGAAGTCACTCATTGTGCTCTCACTACTGTCCGACTCGTCCTCTTCTCCTCTGAGCGCGTCTTCTGTGGCATATTTTTTGACGTATTCTGGTATTAAAAACAACACTCAGAAGAGTTGTGTGAGAGGACAGACTACACATACCCTGTACTTTACGTTTATATTCTTCAGGTTTATGCAAATACATGGCGGCCGCGTCGCCGTTCAATGGGTCGATGGGATTGGGATAAGTGAGTAATTGAGGTAAAAATGATTCAAATATATTGGAAAGATCGTAGAGCGCAGTCCACGCTTGGTTTATCACATCCAAACATACAGTTCCCGAACTGGTCAGCATATGGTTAGTCAATTGCATTGAGTAAACACTTCAATGGACTTACACTTCATCGATGTTCGGGTGATATATCTTATTCATGAAGCCAATGGACGGCGACTTAAACGGGTATTTTTCGGGCAAATCGACCCTTACTTTCCAAACTCCGCCCTCATATGAAGCTATTGTTCAAACAATTTGTCAAAAGTCATAAATAAGGCAATAGTTTGAGACAAAGATAACTGACTTCCTTTGGGTCCATAGAATTTGACACAAAACTCGTTAAGACCGCCCAAAATAGTCACCTCGTGTTTGGACTCAATTCTAAATCGAAGATAAAACGTTGAAACCATGTTTAAGACACAACCATTTGAGACGCAAAAGAATTTATAACTCTTTGCAATTGATTCAAACAAAGAGTATATTTGAGTATTAAATAAGATTGAAGTCAAGGCTGGCTTTCATTCAATTGCTTTAATCAAATCCAAAGGACTTACAGTTTGAGGACATCGGTGTCCATACGACGCTTTCCAGCAGAAGGCGAAGACATTATTGCTAACAATAGTCACTCCAATCACTTGATTAAAGATTGGTTATAAGGAACGACACAAAAGATAATTAATAGTAAAATGTTTACAATAAGTGGTATTAATGTTCAGTCATTCGCAGCTGACGTCAAGTTTCATATGATATGAGCTCTGCTCTGACTATGACTATGGCTGTGAACCTATTATTGCAAATATAGAGTTTGCCTTCGTTTAGGTGAGCCCTTGACAACAACCACAACAACGCAGTCACACCATTCACTGATTGCTGCCCACAAACACCTAATTAACCATCAATTTATCCTAATTCCGTCCACTAAACCAAGAGTAAATCACGACTAACTCACGACAATCTAAGCCACTATAAGACTGAAAAGAAGACCATTAAAGCAGTATTAAAGTCAATGTGAACCCTCTGTTGACTGCAATAGTGTTGGCAATAATACTAAGAAAAAAGTACGCGTCGTTTGACTCGCGATTCGTCTCTATTTAAATGCCTTAAAATAAAGGCGGAGTCACAGACTCTCAGCTGGTCTTTAACTCATTTCAACTCAATGTTTGTAAACATTAAACCCATTCCTAAGTAAACCTATTATCCAATCAAATGATTCGCACAATATTTTCTTAAATAACACACAATTCAAACGTCCATTTAATTAATTTCAATACTAATTCCTTTGCAAATGTGTCCATTCATTTCAATTAGTTTACACTTTTGTTTAACAAAATTATTTCTTTAAATCTTTTAATACTATTTTCAAGTTTAAAATGGACTTATTTTTGTCAATAGAACCAAAAGTGGCCCAAATAACAGTTTTGAAAACTGGTCTCAACAGCTAACTAGCCATTAGATTAACCAGAATAAATGATATACCTGATTTGCCAATACTAGGATCAGCATGATAGTTTATAGGCCAGGCAATAGGTGACCAATTGTGAGCATATATTTGCTTATTAAAAGTTTCACTTAAAAACAAATTCAAGTTGTATTTACCAAATGTTTTATTTGAAGAAACTTTACTTCAAAAAATAAAAATTGCAAAACAATTTTTTTATCAAAAGATATTGTTATCAAAATTCTAATTAAAAATATTCGTCACAATAAATATTAAGTAAAAAATGCAAATTATTAACACTTGAATAGAAAATGAAATTCAGTTATAATCATGAAAAAGGCTTTGGATTATTCTTAAACTATTGTCTTCTAAGGAGGTCTTCTTTGTGAGTATAGTCCCAATTAAATCATTTTTATATATTCGGAATGCAAAAAATTTATTAGAATCTACCAGTATGACTTTTTTGCGAATGGTCACAATTAAACCCGAAATTAGCATGGTCAAAAAATGTATATAAGATAAGATTTGAAAGAATTATTTTATACTTTAGTAAGATTTATAGAAAGTTTAGATTCATTAAGACTATCAATGAATAAACTTGTTCATTGAAATTCATATGGCAAAAGATGCTTCGTCTAATTTTTAAGTTACCCCGCATATTATAAGAGAACAAATTCAGTCTGTTTTGTATGAACCACTTCTTTCAAAATATCTAATTCGAAGTATACTCACAAAGAAGACCTCGATGTAAACGATTTGAGAATTAGGAACTTTAAATACTGAAGAACTGATCGACTGATTAAATCTTTACCCAAATGCAGATCAGATTAATGGAAGTGCAGGCAATCATATACTTGAGGTTAGGACTAATGGCCACAGTGTTCACAATGACTGCCTTCTGGTCGTCGATAATCATTTTGTTGTCTCTTTGAATGTTTTCGACGGTCGGCCACTTCAAGACTCGTTGTGCACAACCGATTTGATTGGTCCCATAATCAGGCAAACGATTGGTGTCGTAAAGCCATATCTGGCCTTCAGGGCCACCGCTTACCAGTAAGTTCTTTTGTGCCGACAAATATATGAATGGACACTTGAAGTCGAATGACTCGAGTTTAGTCTTCAAGACTTTTGAAAACAGAATTGCTTTGATTTCCGACTTATTGTTTGTTTTGTGCGTTTCTTCGATCACTTTCTTGAGATCAATAATCGAAATACATTTTGTAGAATGAATTCGAATAGCGATCGAGTCTTTGTCTTCGGGAATCAGATGCAAGCCATCGACTAATTGCTTTGTCTTCATTTGTGCCAAAACATATTTTGAAGAGTCAGACTCTGGTGGGTCTAAAGAGTTGAACCAAAAGAAGACACCCTTTAGCCCCGAAGCCATAAGAGTTTTGTATTCACTTGAAAAGCAAAGACTCAACAAATTGTCTTTTGTGTCAATACTTTTCAACAATTGAGTCGATGTTTTATCGTTTGGACGAGAAATTCGCCACAATTTTATTAATTTATCATAAGAAGCACTGAAGAGAAGATCGTCTTCAGCGAAGACTAAAGCGTTGATTTGATCTGAAAATAGTAAAAGCCATTAAAAGAGGGGATCATTTGAGGAAAGACAGACCGATGTGGGCCTTCACTCTCTCGAAACAATGAAAATCGTTCAGATTTGAAAACAACAGAATAGTTGTCTTCCCTCCGACCGCCAGAATCAAGGTTTGAGAGGGTTCGCCCTTTTCATCTATGGAAATGACACTCCAGGCCATAGACGCGAACTCTTCTTTTTGGTTGCTATCGATATATCGGGCGACCACTGACTTGTCGGACCTTTCAATTGATTGAAGGCAGTCGATGATGCAGATCATGTTTCCACCACAAGCCGCCACAAACCGATTGCCATCACTGTCCTCACTGTCCTCACTGTCTTCACTTGTTTTTGGCTGAAAGACTGCGCTCCAAATGGGAGTCGAATTGTCGAACGGATCTGTGGACCAAACAATTACTTTTTCAGCTCAACCTTTTAAATTTGAATACCATTCTGTTTGCAATGACAACGAAGACATAGTTTTGGCGTAAAATCAATTTTATTTTCATTGGTTTGTTGGCCATCAGTGGTCTGGTTGTCGTTGTCTTTATTTGTGGCAATATTCAACTCACTATCATTTGAATCAATTAGAGTCGAATCACATCCATTGGACACCACTTTTGACTCCATCTTTAAACGTTTTGAACGCATTATTTAATAAATGAGCGATAAATGGATCACAAAATTGAAAGAAAATGAAATTAAAAATAACTGATTTGTGGTCTAATATCCATTGATTCGCGCTTTACTTCAATTGGTCTTCACTTCACATCAAGTATTAAACACTTAAAACCATTATTTATGTATTGGTTTTACACAACTTATGTGCAAGGGCATCATAAATGTCCTTTCCTCCAATTCCCTTTAATAAACACCAAAGGTGCCAAAGGTCAGCTCCGTAGCTTTTTTTTGAAGGTGTTTAGGTCATCAATTTGATGGTGAAGCTCCTAAGGAGATAAAACTAAATGTTCTTCTGACTACATGCCCTTGGGTATCTCTTACATACCCCTTGCATACCCCTTACATATGTTTGCTTTTTACAGTATTTATGGCATTAAATGAAGCGCCAAAACAGTGAACGCAAACTATTATTAAAATACCTTTAAATTGAAGTCTCATTTGAATTGAATTAAAATTAAGGAAAATCAGTGTTTGTGGTAAGTGTGGACCCATTGACTCAATTATTAGTTATATTTATTGTTAGTATCATTTGACTCGCATTTGTTGAATGATTTGGTTTTGAAAAGCGGTTGAATTTAGTAAAAATGTCAACACTTGTCGTTGAATCACATTTTATTCACTATTAAGAGTTCACTTTTGTCGCACATTTTGAGACAATGTCTGAAACAAATCAAAAATCAAATACAAATCAAATGAGTCAACAAATGCTAGATATGATTGAAGAGAAGAGAAGACTCGCTATCGACCGAAGAAATAGACGTCTAATAGAAACGAGTGAACAGAATGTGTCCAAAAACAATCAATCAGATAGTCTGCCCTCGACTTCTTCAGTCTCTTCCCTTCACAACCAATTGATGACTAATATTAAATCTAAGCCTCAAATTGTAATGAATGTGAGCCCAAATAAAAAGTCCAAAATCAATAGTTCTTCAGACAAACAGAAAGAAACAAAAATTAAGGTCAAAGGATCGATGCGTTTGGTATCAAATAAAAGATTTGAAATCGATATTCAATACAATACAGAAGTGATTAATATATTCAGACAAATAGAGTCTCGCGATTGGAATCCAACCACAAAGCGATGGACTTTTGATTTGAATGATTACAAGAGAATAATAAATGAAATGAAAGGCTCGGCTTCGGTTGCCTTCGAGTTTACCGATACTATTCCCGAACGCATTATCAATGCACTGATCGAAGCCAGAAATAGGCCCAAAGAGACCATTGATTTGAGCTCAAGACTCAATCCCAAACTAATGGACAGATTGTATTCTTTCCAATCGGAAGGTATTATCTTCGGGATTAGAACCGGCGGTCGTTGTCTCTTAGCAGATGACATGGGTTTGGGTAAAACAACACAAGCCATTGGTATCGCACAATGGTTTCGAGACGACTGGCCCTTATTAATAGTCTGTCCCTCTTCTCTGCGACTTCAATGGCGCGACTCAATCATCGAATGGTTGCCTGACATTAAAAATGACGATATTTTTGTTGTCCAGAAAATAAACCAAATTTTACCTAAAATTTCGATTACAATCATTAGCTATGATTTGATGGCAAGAATGAGATCACAATTTACTCTGGACTCCAAACAAATGTATAATTTCGTTATTTTGGATGAAAGTCATTATATAAAGAGTGATTCGGCCGCTCGAACCGAAGCCGTTCATCTGTTGGCTAAGACTTGTCGAAGAGTAGTGTTGCTTACGGGCACTCCGGCTCTGTCCCGACCCATGGAACTGTTCACTCAAATCAAACTGATTGATCCCAAACTATTTACGAGTAAACACGAATTCGGGATTCGTTACTGTGACGCTCAGCTCAAGATGTTTTGGCAAAGAGGTGGCAGAGGACGTGCATCTAATCACCAGAAACAGACCTGGGATTATAAGGGCGCCAAAAATTTAGATGAACTTAAAATCATTTTGGAGGCAACTCTTCTCGTCAGAAGACTTAAGAGTCAAGTCCTCAGCCAATTGACTAAAAAGAAGAGAGAAATGGTTTGAATTAATTGTCTTTTTATTGGATTCTTATTTTGAAATTGAATTTTCAGATCGTCTTAAAATTGGATCACTTGAATGAAAAGCAAACAAATAAACTGAAAAATTTCTCAAAAATGAGTAATAAATTAAATAAATTGAGCTTCAATTTGGAGAGCAATACATCTCTGTTTGATTGGTATATTGAGAGCGCTTTCGCCAAAATAAGTCCCGTTTGTCACTATTTGGAACAATTGCTTAATAAGGATATAAAACTGCTTTGTTTTTGTCATCACAAACAAATGATGGACGGAATACAAGAAGTTTTAGCTGAAAAACAAATAAATCACATCCGTATAGACGGCTCCACCCCATCAGCAGATAGACAAGAGGCATGTCATGAATTTCAAACCAGAGCTGACTGCAGGGTCGGACTTCTGAGCATCACTGCCTGTGCCACTGGTCTCAACCTAACGGCTGCTTCGATTGTGGTTTTCGCGGAACTCTTCTGGAATCCAGGAATTCTGTCACAAGTACTGTATTTTGTCTTCATTTATATAATGATTGACTAATGAGTGACCACTCAGGCGGAGGACAGAGTGCATCGAATTGGTCAGGAAAGTGATGTCAGAGTCTATTATTTGGTGGCAAAGAATACAATCGATGACATGCTATGGCCTCTGATTAGCCGAAAGTTAGAAATCCTGAATAAGGCCGGTCTGAGTAAAGACAACTTCGATGAGGCCACTACTGCTCTCGACTCTATACAAGCAGAACAGCATCTGATCACTGAATTCTTTGAATCTCTTGATGAAAATGATAGAAAATCTTTAATGCAAAACGATTTTAATGACGACTAATATATTTTCGATTTTGAAAATCAATAATTTTTTTTATATTTGAAATGATAGAAAACTTAATCAAAGTTCAACTCTTTATTTGTCTAAATATTTAATCCATTCGTTAAAAATATATTTTAAAATTATATTTCATATAAAGTGATATTTTAATCTCATTCGAAGTGTTTTTTTTTCATTTTCTTTAATTTTAGATCAATTTTATGTTTAAGTATTTGTTGAGCAAAAAAATGTCTCAGAGATCTATCACCTCATTCTTCAAACCAAACCAATCGGTCAAAAGAAAGTTCAGCGAAAGCCAAGTCAGTGATGACTCGAATGAATCGGTAAAGCTATGCAAAAAAAGGTCATTCTTTTAACTCTTTGAATGTTAGCCCAAACAGCAAAAGCGAGGACAACAACAGAATATAGTTTGTGATTTAAGTCAAGCCATACAAAAACAGTCTGTGCTGACGCCAGCCCTCTCCGACAACATCGGTCAGACTTGGTTTAGGGCTTTAAAGTCTGAATTTTCAAAAGACTATTTCAAAAAAGTAGTATTTTTAGTTAATTTCATTTAATTATTGCATTAAAAAGCTTTTCCTTTAATTGTTTGGAAAGTTGAGCGGTTTCCTGGAATCAGAGCGCAAGAATGGCACAGTATATCCGCCCGTTTCACAAGTATTTTCATGGACTCGAATGGCAGATATTTCTGAAGTAAAATATTATAATTGTGACAATTGTTTGACTTTTACTAACCTTTATTAAACTTTTTTTAAGACCAAAGTTGTGATTCTGGGTCAGGACCCATATCACGGTCCAAATCAGGCCCATGGTTTGTATGGCCACATAGTTTCTACCATTTAATACATTTCATTTAGGACTGGCATTTAGTGTTAAAAAGGGTGTAACACCTCCTCCCAGGTATTCAATCAAAAATTATTTCGAATTGAGTCTCATTTTTTTTTCAGTTTACTCAATATATTCAAAGAACTAGAAGACGATATTCCGGGTTTCAAGAGACCAACTCATGGCGATTTGACGGGTTGGGCCAAACAGGGTATACTCTTGGCTGTGTTTCAATTGTATGACTTTTGATATGATTAGGAATACTATTACTGAACGCCTGTTTGACAGTGAGAGCTCACTCCGCCAATTCTCACTCTAATCATGGATGGGAACAACTGACTGACGCTGTCATCAAATGGCTTAACAGCAATCTCTCGTCCGTTGTGTTTCTGCTGTGGGGTTCATACGCACAGAAGAAAGGCTCAGTCATTGACAAGGTATACTTTACTTTTTACTATCGATTGCCGTTTTAACCAATTTATAAAATTATGACTATTTTTATCATAAGAATAAGCACTTAGTGTTGAAGTCGGTACATCCCAGTCCCTTATCGGCTCACAAAGGATTTCTCGGATGTAAACACTTTTCTTCAGCCAATGTTTATCTGGAAAAGAACGGCAAAAAGGCTATCAATTGGAATGATTTGTCCTAAACTAAAATTATTTTCATACAAACCATTATTTTAAATGCGTTTAATTTTTTATGTGTTTTATTTTTAATCACTTTAATTGATATTATGTTTGAGAACGAAATCACACTTTTTTAACACAAGTCTTTTGAGTAGATTTCATATTTCATTTATTTCTGCATATATTTGAATATCTGTTTAATTAATATTTCGAATATCTGTTGTATTCTTAATTGCAATGCATTTTAATCGACAAAACTTGTGGTTAGAGTTAACATTATTTAAGACATTCAATAATTTGAATACTACTCGACATAAATAAAGGCCACAATCGATGATTAATTGATAATTCAGTTGTAAAACACATCCAATTGTCGACTAAAGCAGTAAATCAGAGCTTATTATTCAACGAAAACGTTTGTTAAGAAACTTATTTCTTGAAAGCAATTATTCGCTAATAATTTGTTAACTATCTGTTAATAGAGTATTTCATTTGAATAAACGTTTCAATAAAATCATTCAATAAATGTGTGGTCAACACAATTAATATTTAAATTAGTTTTCAATTATATGAATGACAAGAGATAATGACTGATATCACGATTAGCTGATAAACGGTCTGATCTCCGGTCACTTTCTTAACACTAATTTTTATAACTTATTGCTTTTAAATATAATTTATATTTAATTACAATATTTATAATAATATTTATAATATTTTTGATTGTATCGAATCTTTTCAGTGTTCAGAACAATCGCACCATTAAATTGAGGAATAATGCGAATGTAGGGAACCATAAGCACAGCCACAAAAGTGTTAAACTATCGATTATTACATAACATTTGACACAACACCCGAACAGTGATTTAAAGCATTTCATATTTGCTAATAAATGGCTTATTCTTAGAACAGATGTAAAACAAAAAGATTAACATTGAGTCGGATTAGTCGACAGCAAAGGCGACTCTAATGGAAAGCTAGGGATCAACCTATGGCTTACATATCACCGAAAATACCGGCGAAAGTCTTACGGAGATTCCTCATTGTGTCGTCCACTTCGTCTCCTTTAGTCTCATCATTACTGGCCTGAGAACTCTTTCTGAATAGTGGGGGCCGGTTCTGTGCTTGAGGTACATTTTGTTGTGGCTCAGGCACTTTTGGCTGATTCGGGCCAACAGTGCCAGCGTTCTGATGTGTGAACGGATTGTTTACACTGGATATGGAATTTGCTTCTATTTGATCTTTCGACCCTCTTCGTTGTGTTTGCTGTGGAGGGCCGACCTGTGGGGCCACCCCTGGAGGTGGAGGTCGTTGTTGTGAGGCTAATGATGCAGTTCTTTGTAGGGGTTGATTTGCTTGGGGTTGGCCTTGTGTTCCTACTCTCGGTGCCATCGGACCAGGATTTCCAGGCATAGCCTTAATAAATAAATCAAGAAATCATTTCTAAGACACTTGAGTTTTGTTCGCTTACTTGTGGTTGAGTTTGGCTCAAATCAGATGATTGTTCATCAGTACTGCCCCCGACACTAGTTGTTATACTCAAGCGCTTACTTAATAAACAAAGTAATTCAATTCAATTGTGTTTAACTTAATTCAAAAAATGGTAATTTAAGAAAAGCTTACCTTAAGGCGGGTCTACACAAGTATTGCATTCTTTGGACGACTAAGTCTGCAATGGATCGTCTGTCTTCTTCTTGAGATTCTCCAAGAAGTGTCATCGCAGAGCCAGTCACCTAAAATATAGTCAATTTAAGGCTTGGCGGCCATTGACTTTAAGGCCATTTCCTCTATAAACTCGATTTAAGTTTCTTACTTCAATTATTTGTTCCTTTCCATCCTTTCCTACAATCAACTCTACAGCACAGATATCAAGTCCTCCAAAGGTATCGGAAACTTCTTCAATCCATTTCTTGTACCTATCATTAACAGGGATCTGTTCTAAAACGGCTGACCCCACGTTAGCCTTCCAGTTACCGGTAATCGATTTACGGCTGTGTTTGTCATTTATATGCCATAAATATATTTGCCAATAGAGGAGAAAGACTTACGCATAAGCTTTGAAATTATTTCCGATCTTCTGAATATGAACATCACATTTGGCGTCAATAAACGGCTCAATTGTACAATAGGTTCGGGTCACGGCCACAACACTCGCCAAGTCATAGAAGTCCTGCATATTTTCCACTTTCATTTTACCTTGACCAGAGTGAGACGGACCAATTTTCACAACACATGGGAACCGAGAAGGAGTCGACTAATTGTTTAATAAATAATTCAAATTAATGTCAGAATACTTTTACAAAAACGAAGTTAACATTTAGTGTCCATTTTTAATGACTTTATCATTAAAGTGACTTTGATCTAAATATACATTTTGAACAAGTAAGATAATCAATTAGTTTCTAAATAAAATCAGGGACCATTTAAATTTTTCTTTCAATTTCAATTGTTCGCCTTTCAATTAAGAGAGCTTGCATATTTTCAATTTAATAATGGGCTGAAAATAGACAATTTTCTTATAATCACCATTTCTCGATGACTCGGGTAATAGGTTTGCTCGATCAATGGAAAACTGTCCTTGCCCAAACGCCTTTGTATACCAATCAAATGAGAAAACTGAAAAATAGTAAAATTCAATATTATTTTCAGGGAATTAAAGATGGATTTGTTTAAAATTGAAAATCTGATGATAACAAAGAATATATATAAGAGACTGACCACCCACGGCCTGTCCTGCAAATTGTACGCTTTAAATACAATCAAAACATTAGTTTTAGTCAAGTTGAAGGAAAAGCAATACAGACCTTGTTGACAATTTGGCAGAGTATTGACTTTACCGAATGCCAGTCCTAATAGGATGTCCCGGTGATCCTCTTTCACGTCACGAACATGTTGACGGATTAACACAAAGTCGGGTCGGAATGAACTTCAAATAAACACAAAATAATTAACATAATAACAAATTGTTGCACCCTGATCTTTCTAAATAAAACAAATATATGAGAATATAGTACCGTGCCACTTTTGATCCGCTCCTATCATATCCAATAATACTGATAACAGTTCCTGACTCTGAATTTGAAGCTAAGGTGAGATCACGAAATTCTGCCTGTTCATTAACAAGAATTAGTCTGTGAATTGGCCTGGTAATTGACGTACCTGTTCGACTTTGATATCCCACTCCCCCTGCAATCGTTTTCCTCTGAAGTATTTGGACCTTAAAGACACAAAACGGTTAGAATTGGGTGACTACGAGTGATGAATACCAACCAATCTGTTTGGTGATCGTCAATGACTAACAAAATCTTTTGTCTGTCTTTATTGGTTGCAGTTCTGGCGATCTGTTGAACAGTCGACGTAACACTTCCCGTCAAAGATGTGGCGCGCGATAAGAAAGATGAGACACCCGAATGATGTGGTGATGTGGGAGCACTTGTAGTGTTACTGCCTCTGAAGTTAAGGGACAGGTCCGCTGATTGAGATACCGAATGAGTTGGCGGTGCACTCGCCTCACTTCTGTTCTGTGGTCCAGAGGTTGGCTTTTCGTTTTCCTGTTCAATTGTTTATCGGTTTTAAGACAATTTTTGAATAAGTGAATGGAATGCCTACCACTTCATCCTCGAAACCTTCTCCGGATAAATCTCCTGAAGAGAACCGCCTCTTTAAAAAATTGGTGGTCGAGGCGAAACTCTGACGGAATGTTGAGAAAGAAATTTTGGCGGCGAGTGTTTACTACTTTCACTTAGAATCGGGTGGACTTCCCTTCTGATCAATTGGTTAAATGATTGGGATTTTATCAATGTCTTATTAATTATTCAGAGTATTTATTTGTCTCTTATCCGTAGTCAACGCCAATCAATCAGACATTTTGTTTCTGCTTTCAGTGGTAAGGCTTTTATTGATTAATTTCGAAGACTTGCGTAAAACCATTCTGTGCCAAACATTACTCCAATGTCTCATTTTCAGACACTGTTTATACCAATCGATCAGTTCTTTAAGGTTCTCATCCTTTAAACTAGTGTTCAATTTAATTATTGTCCAGAACTTTACGTTTATTCGAAATTTTGATTTCAAAATTCTTTAAACATTGAATTCACACAATTTTTTACTTTTTAAATTAAATTAAATTTAAATCTGAAACTTAGGCTTTTGGGCGGTTTTCTCATGAATTTAATGATATTTAGACATTATTTATCAAATCCCAAATGATGTGATCAAAAGCTTTCCATTCTTTAAACTCATCGATCAATAAACATAATTAAGAAAATTGTTTTGAACAAAGTTTCCAAAGAAGGCTATAAAACAGTTATAAGAGCCATTACATAAAATTAAATAAAATTAATAGATGACTTTAATTTGCTAATACATAACTTATGGTCAATGAAAATATTTCTATGAGGGCCTAGGGAGAAGCCTTTTAGTAAAAATCTGTAGGAGGACTAAGGTAAATAATGAAAGGAAAAAGAAACATAAAGATAATTATTTTGTTGTAAAATAGGTTTAATTATTCTTTTCCAAATTTTAATGGGAAATTTCCAAAATAATTATCAAAATCAGATATTTTGTGACAATATTACCAAAAATGTTTAACTTTTCGAAATGAGTGCCTTGACTGGGGTCTAGAAAACATTCTGAAAATATCACCTTGGCCATCTCAGATGTAGGATATTTCCATGAATTTTAACAATTATAGCATGCAACCTCAACTTTAGACCATCAATCAGTTCCATTTGACTAGTTTTTTATTCAATTTAATTCAATATAATTTTATATAAAATGAGTTTCTCCAAGAAATTAACCCTTAAAATTCCATCCTTGGAAAATTTTTCCAAATCGATTAATATTTGTTAATAAAAATTAAACTAAAAAGATTTGACCTTTGACATTTTTTTTACTTTTATTATTTATTATAACTTTATTCAAAAATAGTAAAATATGTGAATTGATATCTTGATTGTTGTGGGAATACATATTTAATACAATTAAAAGCACTTAACTTTCTTTGTCCACAAACTTTATTGACCACAACTAATATCGCTTTTGCGGCTGAAATCATGATCCCTTTCTCCTGCGACTGGCCTTAGACTTCAAAAT
>JAQIWP010001069.1:0-17558 GCA_034695525.1 Euzetes globulus | reverse complement strand
AGAGTGTTTATTTAATTTTTAATTTGAAAAAAGTTTCTAACCTGAGCCATTTTGGTGCTACTTATTAGCTTCTGATGACTGAGTTAGTGTGAAAGTAAAATAAAATACTATTTAGCTTATTGTTAATCGTATATCTATAAATCAAAATGATTCGATTAAACGAAGTTTTGGATTGACTCGAATTTAAGAGAAACTTCGATTTAAGAGACTGACTTTGGTGGTAGCGAAAAGTGTCTTAAACGGAAGATAGACTGTATCAGTTATGAAATAGCTGTGTGTGTGGTGATAAACAGACGGAGCAATAGGTTGTCTGTGTATGTGTGGAGAGTATGGGCGCAACACTTATCGTACTTATTGTGCAATTCATTACAACTCAAAGACAAACTTATTATGATTTTGAAAATAATGTACGCATTGAGTGAATGCAGTTTTAAAATACCAAACACTCGACTCATTCATCCATTCATTTAATCTGTCATTGATTTCAACATTTGATTCACTTTATTATTGATGTTTTCGCTGAAAATATAAACATTGAAATCAATTAATTATTTAATAGATTTGATTGAATTAAATATCGATTAATTGTGTAAATAATAATAAATTATATTTTAAATTATTTGTAACTTAATTTTTTTTTATTTTTATTGTGAAAGTTATGCTCAAAATCACAATTATTTTTAGGATTTGACTAATATTTTAACTCAATTTTGGTTTTGCTATCGATTTTACATATGATTTGTCGTCAAAATGCTATACATTTGATATAATAATATAATAAACAAATAACTAATAGTTTACTCAAAAGGATTCAAATTGAAAGTCAAAGTGAGTCATGAATTTCCAAATCGTTTTCATTGATTTAATTTCCAATTAAATGTCAAATCTTTTGTTGTTTCAGTTGTTGAAGAATTGCAAGACTTATTATTAATATTTCATAGATAAGATTAGTTCCGTTGATATGAATACTAATGAATTAAATGTATTACAAATAAATTACTTATAATATCATAAGTATTAACCAAAGCACTCGAATTGAGCCCTAACCGGATGATGTCATCGGCCGTCTCCCAGACCAGTCACTCCCTCAATGGCTGTAATCCAGTTCCTTCTGAATTACCGATACAACAGTCCTCTGAAGTGCAATCTCTTCAAACTTCCGATTCCGTGAGTTTTGATTGATTTTGTTTGAAATCAATTTGATTTGATTTGTTGAACGATAGGAACAGAGTGTTAGCACTAATTCACAAGAGAACGACCGAAGGACACAGTTATCCCTTCCTATAATAACGGGTCCAAACGGGTCTCCCGTCGAAGTAGCAATTAGTCGACTGGAATATTCCGAGTCCGAGAAATCTGTCCGTTCCTCACAAAAAACTCAAAACAAGAGTTCAAATGAATGGGAAATATTAGAGGGACTCAAAGATGGTCAGAAATGTGAGGACAAACCCATTGCTTTCGATGGATATATGCTTAAGCGAAGAAAATGGCCGTTAAAGGGTTGGCACAAAAGGTACTTCCATTTGGAAAACGGAATTCTCTCGTATTCCAAGAGCCCCAACGATATGATGAAAGGCAAAATTCACGGCTCAGTAGACGTCGGACTTTCCGTCATATCGACCAAAAGAAGCTCCAAACGAATCGATATCGACGCCGAAGAGTTTATTTACCACTTGAAGGTTAAGAATAGAATAATGTTTACTAAATGGGTGTCGATATTGAAGCACAACCGTCTCTTTCGCCAACACGAAATCGCTTTTGGAAATCGAATTAATGCCGTTTCGACACCTGTCCGGTCGGCAATGGTTGGACAGTCGACTCCCAATAATGAGTTCAATTCAAAAGTGGTGGCCTGGATTTTGGATTCTAATATTGAGCCCCTGACCAGTTGTAGCAAAGAGTTGAATGATTTACAGCTAAAACTCGTTAAACTCAGCTCTTTATTAAAGTCAATTGAAATGCAAATCGACTCTAAAGACGTTTTGCCCGATTCAGAGACCGTCAGTCTTAAGAAACAGAGGCGTCGTTTCCTTTTGAGGCGCAAAAAACAAAATAATTCAACGAATGATAAGACAAATAATAAGAGGCTCAACGAAAAGAATGATACAATTGTTCATAACAACGATGTGCTCATTGATAAAAACCTGTCGAATTTGCAGCCCTTATCAATTGGACATCATTTAAGTTCATCGCATCCGGCGCTGAACGAGCCTTCACTTCAGGTGAACAGTTCGGGCGAGAGTTGGATGACTAAGTCATGCAATGAAGCCGAAAGTGATTTCAACTCTCATTCCGTTGGTTCTGAAAATCTTAAGCCGACCAAAGCTGTAATGGATTTTATAAATTTGGCGAATGAAGGTTTGCCTCTAAAACACTTCCAATGAGTTGAACTCTATTTCTACAAATATTTTAAATTTCAGTTAATACTAGTTTTCGAACTCTGTTTCGTTCGGTTCAATACGAAAACTCCAAAAAAGTTGGTTTAAAGCAATGCAACGATGACTTCGATTTGGTTTATTCAATGAGACAATCCCTGTCTGAAAGTGAGTCCAATAATTAAGTATTTGCCACTCAATGCTTATCCAAAACTGTTTTTAGCGCTCAAACAAAACAGAGATTTGAGAGAAAAACTCAAACAAATTCACGAGACATCGAATATCACTCTATTATCTCCAGTGATATCTCCCGAAGGGTTGAAGATAACTCGAGCGACAAGTATTGGGGAGGAGGACATCGATGAACAGACTGTAATACACCAGCCATTAGCTCAATCTGTTTCTCGCGACAGTACTTCCGTCTTAAGCATATCCGAGTATTTCGATGCCGAAGAGAACCTTTCGGCCGATACCACGTCCACAGAAGACGAGGACGAAGAGAGTATTATCACTGATATCAGTGACGATGGTACAGAATATAGAACTTCTAAAAAGTCTTTAGAAAATGTTTCGATTGTGGCCAATACCACTGGAAGACGGTCTCAATTGCCCGCACAACAGCCCGACTCTGGTATGGTTTTAATTGAGTAAATCATATATTTGATGTCATTTTTATTGATATCTTCAGGTGATGTTAGTCTTTGGAGTCTATTGTGTAAAAACATAGGAAAGGATTTGTCCAAAATTTCAATGCCTGTGACTATCAACGAACCGCTTAATGTCTTACAGCGTCTGTGCGAAGAACTGGAGTATAGCGAGCTTTTGGACAAAGCTGCCAACATTGAAGACAATCGCCAGCGAATGCTATTCATCGCTGCATTTGCAGTCTCTTCCTATAGTTCTGCCTATTATAGAGCCGGACACAAGCCATTCAACCCCTTATTGTGCGAAACCTATGAATGTATTCGTGATGACAAAGGCTTCAGATTTATATCAGAACAAGTCAGTCATCACCCGCCCGTCTCTGCCTGTTTTGCAGAGTCAGACAACTTTGTCTTCTGGCAGGGTAGGCATTCTTATGCTTTCCTCTTCTGTTCATTTCTCAATAATTTTCGTTTAACTTTTCAACAGATATGAGAATTAAAACAAAATTTTGGGGCAAATCAATGGAAATAATACCGTTTGGAACGGTTCATCTGCTATTACCCGCTTTCAACGCTCATTACCGTTATAACAAAGTGACCACTTGTGTCCACAACCTTTTCAAAGGTCAGCGTTGGGTCGATGCTTATGGAGAACTGACTATAACTGATGGGGAGCTGACCTGCAAATTGACATTTGAAAAGGCCAGCTATTGGTCTAATAAGAAGCATGAAGTCAATGGAGTACTTCTCAACTCCAGAGGAGAAATACTCGAGCGCTTGTTTGGCAAATGGAATGAAGCGCTTCACTATGGAAGTGCTCAAAATGCTAAATGCATTTGGAGACCCGGAGCTATGCCTGAGGGATACGAAAAGTATTATGGTTTCAGTCGATTTGCTATAGAACTGAATGAATTGACCCCAGAGTTGAAGAAAGAGTTGCCGCCCACAGACACCAGATTCAGACCCGACCAGAGGTTACTGGAAGAAGGGAACATCTCCAGCGCCGAAACCATAAAACTACAGTTAGAGCAACAACAGAGGGAGCGTCGAAAACAGCGAGAACAGAGCGGACAATCAGATCCCAGTCCTCTTTGGTTCAGGTATTCATTCGAATGTTATATAAGTTGTATTTTTAAAAATTTTTTGTTATAAATTTCCAGAAAAGAAGCCAAAAGTAATGGCGAAGAGACCTATAAATATGGAGAGAAGTATTGGGTGACCAGAGATAAAGGGTTCGGAGACATTGAGTTCGAGAAACTCTGGTAGTTTTAAACTATCTTTAGATTACAGTCTATTGGCTATTAGTCATAAAAGAAATTTTAATTTGTGCTTCAAATTCAGACACAATTCTAGTCGAGGAGTGAATAGGCCTTACATTTAGTGACTTTATTATAAAATTAATGATAAATTGTTACTGATTTGGTCTCAAATGTCTTTTAAGTAATTAAAGCGGCATTTTAGTTATCACAGGCAGTGACCGATCATGTCGTTTAGTCAGCATATTGTCAATCCTTTTTACCAACAATCTTATTTCTATCTTGATGACATGTTCAATAAAAGCCCAGGTAGCATTTGTTTAGTACAATCATCGATATTTTTCAGAAACATGTGATCTATGATAGAGTTGACAATAAGCGGTTTCGTCGATATTTTCGGTAAAATAGACCTGTTAATTTTAATGAATGTGATGCCCTAAAATACATGATCGACAATATCTCTACAAAAGTTTTTATCACAGAAGTGGTGCTGAAAATGAGCCGAAAGTTTTGATACTTTTTTGATTTATTTCCCAATCAATCAATCGATTCAAATGAAAAGCTATGCAATCATTGAGTAAAATAAAAATGTTTCGATTGATTCCACAATTATTGTTGGCTCGGATTTATTGACCGTTAAATCCATTTGTTGTTAACTTATTATTATTTTCTTTGATTTTTATTCATTTATTTCATTTTATGTTTGAGTTTATGAACAAATTATTCGATGATTTATTTGCAAAATGTTATATATTTTTGAACTAAGTTTGTAGTGATTTGTGATTAAGTGCTCTAAAATTAAGTATTGTTCAATCATTTGAGGAAATTCGTGTCCTCTGAGCACAACTCACAGCTAATTGAATCAAATTTTATTTAAAAACTTAACTTAAATTTGTTAAAAAATTGTGGCGATTATTGAACTTCAAAGTGATATATATTTTTCGCTTTACTGTCGGATCGGATGAAGTGAACTGTTTTTGTTCAACAAAAGCCTTAAGATATGACTAACTATTGTTTCAATTCTAAAATATGTTTCAAATTATTTGATTAATTATGTTATTAATGAATTTAAGGACTATTTGTAATCAAAATTGTTATTATTATTAGTTTACAATAAGAATAAATGACTGATAATTAAAACCAGAACCTATTGTAAGATATATTGAATTGAAGTCAAATAAGAATATAATCTTTAATTAAATCAAATAAAATCAAAATTTAATTTTACATTTGAAGTCTTATTTGTTTTTCCTATGGTTTCAAGTGTTTTCACTCAATTTCAATGAAGATTTGAAATAATATTTCCATAGAAATAATCAGAAAAATGTTGATTTAGTGGTAAATTTGATTTAACAGTAATCGGAAGTCTTGTGTATTATTCACTTAACAACTTTATCGCATAGTTTTGTGATTAACCAGTCTTTTGTCGTTAAGAACTTTTAGACTTTTACATTATATTTAAGTTATTTTTGATAACAATTGAAACGTTTTGTGCTATGCTTTTGGGTGTTGGTTGCGATCCCTCTCTTATTTGTTTAATACGATTCGTTTGTCTCTTTTATTTTAAAACTATTAATAATTGACTTCAGTTCCGAAAAAAATTGATATAAACAATGGCTTATTATTCAAAAGTCGGGAACTTAGCGTCAGTCGGCTGGTGTTCGGCAGGAGTCGGCATTTTAGGTACGACTTCTAATTTTTTTTAACCTCGTTTTAGTTACTATGTTTGAAAAAATAGGTCTCATATTTATGATCGCCGGCGCTGTTATCACTGGAATCGCTTACACAGAAATAACTCCACCGAACTATGATGTCAGTTAACACACCATTTCTTCTAAGATTTTGTTCACTCATTTTCTATTTATAGGAGAACTACAACAGATATCTGGGCGCAAGTGTTCCCCGTTTAGTTGGTTTGTCACCATTATGTTGTTTTCAACAAATTTCTGATTCCATTATTAAACAACTTTAGGCCCATTTTTGCTATGTTTTGGAGTAATTTTACTGTTCGGGAGCTGTGCCTTCTTTGGTCTGGCCTTTTATCACGCAAATAGAGAATTTGATTCAAATGGAAGTAAGAACTACCGCTATAACGCCGCCTCCGCCACTGACGACAAACCCAGTGCATAGAGTATTGGATTCGATTTGTACAGCATTTTATTACTTACCTCTTATTCTCATAAATATTTCATTTTTAACTTTATTTAAAGATTCGATTCTATTATTTCCTGAATTTTCATGTTTTTATTGATTTTAAACAACGCTTTTATAAGTTTTTATTTTATTCAAATCAGAGATTATATATTAATAGAGTAATAAAAGTTGGAAGTCTTTCCTTCATTCAAAATATGAGCAATCAATAAAATCAAATGGATAAACCAATCGATTAGAAGCTCTACCTCATCCAACACTGGCTCACTATTGCTCACTATTTGTAAGTCACAAATATTCCATTAGGACTGGGACAAGTGAAACTAGAGCATTTATCTACCTCATTGATTTTATTCTAGATATGCATGAAAGATGAAAATTCAGAACATTATTAAGCTTTAAATTTGTTTGTAATTTCAAAGTGATGAAAGTTTTAAAAAATATTTTCTTTTTAATTCTAGTGTTTGATCATATTCTTTATCATAATTGCCTGTTTTCAAAGTTAATAGGGTATTCGAATTAATTTACATTTGATTAAAACTTTTTTTTTGTTTGATTTTTGACGATTTATTGCTTTAATATCTGAACACTTAAATTATTAATAGATTTGTTAATTAGAAATTTAATTAGAATTTAATTCACTTTGACTTTAATTATAAGTAATTATAATAAATTTCATCTCAATTATGGAAAAATTACATATTCTAAAGAAACTGGATCAACTATTTTACGACTTAAAAATATCTTTATTTATTCGTTAAAAATCAGAGATTTTGTCACAAATTGTATAAATCGATAAAATCAATGCAATTGAGTTCAACCAATGGGTTTTCAGTTATAATATAATGGTAAACTCCGAGAAGTTTCATCTGTTACAGTGGTTTCCGCAAAAAAAGGATTATATTTATTGACTAAAGAAAAATCAGACTTTTTGGACATTCATTGATCGTAAGACTCAATAAACTTAATCTTAAATTTTATTTAATGTAAAAATCGATCGGTTATTGACTGCGATTGACATTCATTGACAAAAAGAAGAAAGGATTTCATGAGACAGAATAGAACTGGAAAATTGAGCCCAACTAAAGAGGAAACTAAACTTAGCATTTCATAACTTATTTTTTCTCTGCCTATCGATCCGTTGAAGAGATGCTGCGCTTTGGCGTCGTTTTCAGCAAAAGTCACTTTCAGACTATTATCGTCTCTAAAAACGTTTCAATGCATTAAAGCAGTCATTTATTTAACACAAAAAGACAATTCTTGTTCGGGATATTCTTACACTCGACTTGTGTTCATCGTAACTAATTGTTTGTAGAAAAAAATCAAATTCTTCAAATTTGAAGACATTTATCGTTTAATCGCTGTTTGAAAACATTTGAAGACAAAGGTAATGAAAATTAGGTCGATTTGATTTATTCAAAAATCTATCGGCTATAATTAAAAATTAATTAATTTCACTCATTTTTATTAAATTTTAACGTCTTTTCTCCGAACATTCAATTAATATCTTATTCTTAATTTTATTCAAAATTATTTTAAACAAATTCTAAAAAAGAATTGAAGTAATTAAACGAACTTTAATTAAAAATTTCAATTTTCTAACCCATAATCGTTTACACGAATTAAAATATAAAATATAAATTATTTATTTGAATTCTTAAAAAAAAAGTTATTTCAGTCATACTTTTGTCAAATATCATGAAAATGCATTTTAGGGTCAAAACTTATTTTTGTGAACTCATTTAAAACTATTAATTTGCTTCACATTTACTCAATTATTGCAAACATAAACATAAATTAATAATATTTAAAATCAACGAAAATTGAATAAACAAAATGATAAAAATAATAAAAACATCAAATAAAGTGTCATTTTCGTTAGGGATTGATTTATTTAAGAGAGGAGTATATCTGAAACTTCTGAATCCATTAGTTAATTAAAGGCTAGATTTATTAGTTTTCTTGCTTTTCAATAAAATACAATAATTGAAAAATTGAAAACAAGTCAATATTTCGTGACCAAAAGGTTGGCCTTCGATTGAATGGCAATTGTCTAACAATTCATGCGTTTAACGAAACCAATCAATTGTTATGTAAAATGAGTTTAGAAACAACTAAATAAATATCAAACAGAAGTTTAAAATAAGTCTATCATTTAAATCAACATTCTTTACAAATAGCCGTAAAGCAGTTCATATAAAATACATTTAATTATGTATTTCTTATGTGATTTCGACCTCTTTTATGACTTTTAAAATCAAAATAAATACCAAACTTATGTCTATATATGGTTTAAGTAAACCCTTGAAAATATTTTTAAAAATTTTAGTCAATTCTTTAATTAATCGCTTAATAGAATTTATGTCAAATTTTTATTTTATTTTCTGGGAATATCTTTATTTTTCAAACAAGAATTAAATTTTTGAATGAATTTTATGAGAATTCCTTATAATTATTTACCATAAAAGTAGTAGTTATTAAAGTTAAAAAAAAGAGTTTGGCATCATTTGAAATGATTTTTCAGACCTTAATTCAAATATAACTTATGTGAGAAATTCAATGAATCGGATGTCATTTTAAACAAATAAGAGAATTGAATGAAGTCTTGAGATTTATTTTTTGATTTTTATCACGGATTCAATTTTTGCTCTTTTAGGTTGAGTTCAAAGACATTAAAAAATTACTAATTTGTTTTTACTGTTGTGTTTGAATTTAAATTAATTCAATTAATGGCCAGAGATTATGATTAGAGTTCGTCTGTCTGTCAGTCAGGAGCTCTGAAGATGTCTTCGATGACATCCAGGGCTGTCAAAGACATGATAGCCTTCAACCATTCATTTGCTTAATTTTGTCGGTAAAAGAATAAGAAAAGGCCCCAACTTTTGTTCACTGATAACAGGTTTTAATATTTATGAAGAATTTGTGTACAGAATAAATATATTTTTTGCATCAAATTGATTAAAAATCGGTTTTAAAATTCTTAACACTTTCATAGATTAAAATACCCAATGAACTTAAATAACCTTGAATTCATTTATGTTAAATTTAAATAATTCAAACAATTATTGAGTTTATTAGTTGTCATTAACTGAACTGATCGTAAATAAGAGTTTAATATTTAAATTCAAGGAGTAATAAAACATTTGCCAATTTATTATACAATATTTCAAAGACTTTAAATATTTGCGAAATTCTTTAACTGTTAAACAATTGAATATTAAAATAAATGTAATTTTAAAATAATAGGAATGTTTTGTTTTTGTTTCTATTCATTTCCATTAGAATCATGTGTTATCTGACAATTAATGAATTCTTGTTTGAAAAAGTTTTCATTTCCTTTTGGGTTCATTAATGTATTTCCAACTCAATCATCATTTGTTAGACATTTATTATCGACGTCTGTCCCCAGAATATGATTCACAACATTAGTGTTTGAAACGGAAGACATCCTATAATCAAATGTCTAATTCGATATGAAAAATGATAAATAATAAAACGGAACAAATAAATGGTAATGCATTCGGCGCTAATGTGACCAGAGTTTCATAACAACTGACTTCAGGCACTCCATCATTTGTTAGAAGTGAACAAGGAACGAATAAATTGATGACAAAGGGATGAATTCAAAGGATAGGAAATGATTTCATTGAAAAGTTTTGGTTCATTAACTCCAATATTAGTGAAACCATTTATACAGTAGTATCTGATTTGTAGTATTTGTTTTTTGGATGTCTCACTAATATATTAGACAACCGTTTTGTCAACTCATGCCTTCACTGTTGGCAACTCTACCATTGATTTTCATTTACTTTCACACAGACTCTCACAAAACTCAATTAATTTGATGATTGGGACACATCCAGAATAAGACATCACAATTGTCAGGACTATCACAAAACTTTGGTCAACCATTATTTTTTTCAATAATATCTTAAAAGAACTCGATATTTATTTTACAATTGTTATGATAACTCTAGTTTTTATTCAAAATCTTTTAGAGTTCAACGTTTTCTTCTATTCTGTTATAAAGATTATTTAATAACTTAGAAGACGTGACTCAAATCAATGATAATGTGTCTGCTTTGATATGACATTCATATATGGATGTGACCATAAGAGCAATTTGTTTGATGGCACCGCTTTTGGCACAAAATTATTATCAATATAAAGACTGTTCTTCTGATTATTCGCTATGTTTCTTTCTATTAATCAAATTTATGTCCTTGCTGTTTATGCGCCGCATTCGTTTGAAAATTAAAGACCTCGAGATAATAAGACATTTCTATCACTTGTCTCGAAAAATAGTGCCATTAATTTGTTCTTTCAACTTATATAAATAGTATTCGATTTTCAATGATAAATAGAGAGCCCATAAGTCATGACAAAGAGTAAATATTTCTTCTTTTGCTGCAATTTATTTCAAACAAGTAGTTCAAGTAATGTTTGTCTTCTTAAGCACCAATTATTATAAACCTCTCTTCAAATTCAGTATTTTAAAATAGTCATGGTCAGATTGTAATATTGGAAGGCTATTTGAAATTTTTAAAAAATGTAAATGCATGTTTTATATTCTAGAACCTGGATTGCCTCTTTTAAAAATTTGAAGTAAACACTACTGATTTTATAATTTATTTATTGTGATTTTTTTCTATAAAGTTGAATTACTTTTTTCAAAGTCAGTGGTTTTGTCTGTTATCAAATCGAAATCTTCTTAATTTAAACTTTTAGAAAATGAATCTATCTATTTATTAGATTAATCAGACTTTTAAATCTTTTCAGTGGATAATAATTAAAAGCTCTAATATTAATGAAGTTCAAGTTTTATTCAAAAGAGATTACGTCCCGAACGTAAATCTGGAGTAAACTTTATAATGATATTCAAAAAGAATCAGAATTTGAATGAATTTTAGATAAAATACCTGACAGATTTTAAATAGAGTTCAAAACTTCAAATCAAATCTAGATTTTGATTCATTAAGAAAGAAAATATTCTCTTGAATTTAGCCGAAAAATAAGTTATCCAAACATTAATTCTATTTCCTGATTGGCGTCAATTCTTATTCGTTGTGAGAATTTTTTTACAGCTCTCAACTGAATTCATATTTTTCATCTTCTAATACAAAAAGTTATTAATTTGGTTTGAAGTAGTTTTTCATAAAAACTCTTATCTTTTCAATCAGTAGAACAGTTGGTTAGAAAAGCATTAATTACTTTGTTATTCAAAATCCCATTCAAGGCATACAATGAATGGTTTAATATATCAAAACTTCTGAAAACAAACTTTCATCACTTGAGAGGCAAAAGTTTTTTCGTGTAAATAATCAGTGGCTCTGATCTAAGTCCTAAAAAGTGAGAAATCCTATTAAATGATAAGAAGAATGTACACAATATTTAGAGGAATAGGCAATAAATTCTTGATTCAAAGCCAAATATATTCTACCGAAATTAAAGGACCTTTTCAAGTATATTCACAATATTTTCCTTAATTTCCTATTACAAAACTCTAAGAATACCCACAAAAACAAAAAAGGGATAGAAGTAAAATACATATAATTATCAAGAAGTAAATAATCGATTTCGTTTTCCTTCTTATTGTAGTCGATAACAATTATAGAATAATTGTTAGCAATTTATATTCAGGTTTTATAATTAAAGCATTAGTCATATCATTGACTACATTATGAAGTAATTCAAATGATTTAATTGTTTAAAAATAACCAAAACCTCAAAATCGTTTGATTAATAGCTAATATTATGCATAAATTCCAGTTCATGGCTGAATTCAATTGAAAATGTGTTCGGCGCTGAATATTAAACCTTATAAAGTAGTCTCTGATTTGGAAAATAATTCGTCTCAAAGGACTTATTAAAAAAATTTGAAGCAATCGTTTCTCAAAGTAAATAAAATCAATTTATTTAATATATACTTTTTTCTCTAAAATGTTATGATTGAAATTTCAAAAATTTATTAAATTGTTTTCATGAAGTAATTGAAGTTTTAATGTGTGAAAATCCAGAGAAAATTTCTCAAAATCCAAGCACAGAATTATCAGATTTTGAATTTGATGTCAAATTATTAAATACTTTATTTGTTGATTAACAATCAGAGATAAGAAACGTAAGTTCATAAATAAGAATATTTATCATTAAATATTTTAATGTACTTTTCATTAACTCATTGCTTATATTTTTTAAGCCGACAATTCAGTGTCTGACTGGTCCTTGAAATTTATTTTTACTTCAAATGATTTCCCCACTCATTACTACATTCAATCTGAAGCTGATGAAAATCATTTTAATAATTATATGGATTAGAATCTTGGTACTTTTATATTGTCGTAAATATAACTGAGCAGAATAAAAGTTATGTTGAAAAAATTAAAATTGAGAATTAAGTTTGAAATGTCTGTCTCTGAATCATACCATTGAAAATTAAACTGAACCTCTTCTCAAAAATATTTTGAATATTTTCAAAGAAGTAGTAAATCATTTATAGCCTAACCCTATCTTTATGGGGTTAGAGTCCAAGTGATTGGGCACTAATGAGAAATTATCGTTAATTTGAGTTAAAATTGAGTTTTGATGGCATAATTTAATTACTAAATGATTTACTAAATTACTAAATGAAAATGAATTGAGAAGGAAAAGTGTTGAAATGACTGATAAGTCCATTACCGGACAAATGGGTAATTCTATACTCAATTTACAATCTGTAAGACTCTTTGACTGATATTCAAATATGTGAGACCCCGACTAAAGTTGAGAAAACAATATTTCGGTTATATTTGCATCTCTTCATCGTATGTATGTTAAGAACAGGTTCGCAACAGTGAAGCGAATACCAGTGCTCTAACATTGAATGCCGGCATCGCTTTTATTAGTTCAGTTCTCGGTTTTAGGTTCTCCTTAAGTGGGAGTGCCTTCGAGTTAGTTCTCTCACAATTCAACTCAAATTCATATTAAAGGTTTTTTACTTATGCTGTTTATCTCGGACTCAAACGCACAGAATATTTTTTCTTCGATTTGCGTTTGGCTTAAAAGTAAACCTAAACTTATAATCCGAAAGTCAGTCATCTATTCGTTTACAATATTTGCTAAAAGACTGTATTTTTGTCCAAATTATAAGTGCGAAGAAAAGAAATAAGAATTCAGTCCTTAACTGAATTAATATTTGGTTCTGTTTTTGTCGGGTTTCTAACACATATTAATCGATGAAACAGTGATTCCTTCAGACCAATCAACTCTTAATTAGCACAACAGTTGTGGCCGTCGTTTATGCTGTGCTGAGTCTTTGATTTTTCCAAATTGAATTTTCTTCTTATTTTGCAGTTCGTTTGTAGAGTGTGTTTATATTCTTTGCAAAAAATAATCTCCGATGAAATGACTGAACACTTTTGACAACCACTTTGTGCTGATATGGTGTCAAAATTGGACTCAAAGAATTGCATTCATAAATGAGTGACAAATATCGTGTTTTCTATTAAAAAGTGTTTTTTCTGAATTTTTTGTGTTTATCATTGATATACTGTCTGTCATCCAAATCTAAAAACGTTAAGAACAGAAAAGTATTTGTTTTACTCAAGTTTTCTAATCATTTGACACAAAACTTTTTTTTTGTTTAATTTGAAAAACTTTTATTTTTATCCTTTAAATGTTTGAGATATTCAATGATGTGTTAAACAGATAGAGGGAGAGAAACAGGACTTCTGACAAAGTTTTTGTGTTCAGCTATTTTTCAGACTCTGCAGGAGATAATAGATTGAATGTTAGAGAATAGAAAAATACGCGAATTATTTTGACGGGAAATACCTTTGGCTGAACACCGATTGGCTTTTTAACCAAAGGCTTAGGTTTTCTAGAATTACATCGCATTCAGTCTTCACTATTGACTGTCAGAAAGTGTATAGACTTTAAGCGATTCATTGCTTTCCTTTTTGTTGAATTGATTATCACTGGAACTGAGTTTAGGACTGGTGTGGACTCCAAGGCCAGAGTCGTTAAGGCGCCTCTACCTGTAATTCACCAACAATTTTGTTAACCTATTCAGCTGTTATATCACTAGAAGAGTCAACAAATCAGTGACCACTGAACACACTGTGTGGACACTCGTCTGCCATCAGATTAAATGATATTTGAATGATATCCAGTCGTTTGATTTGTTCTCCAATTGTATTTTGGTGTCATAGTTAGAGTGAATAATACTCGGAGATAATGTTCAACTCGTGCTGTCGTTCCAACAAAAACAACAAGAAATATGACAACAAAGAACTTTACTGCAATCATAACTGTTCCTTTTGTCAGGTATGTCACCATTGGTTTTCTCTCAATAAACTATTGATTAGAGGCTGAAATATTCCCTGCTTTTGGGTATAAATTGTTATCCGATGGCAAATCAGTGTTGGTTTAGTTCTCATTTTCAATGCTTGTGGTCTCAGACCTACTGATCAAATAAGTTTTGCACAATTCAGGTGCTCTTACCCTGAGTTAATGCTCAGTAGATTGGCAGTGAAGTTGTGTTGAATTCTTTGTCAGATATGATATTTTCACTCTTATAGTGGGTCTGTCTCTCACAAAGTTGTTCAATAGAAAAGCTGATCAGCGAAAGAACTAACAAAAAGTTTAGCGATAAGTCTTTGCAGTTTCGCTTCTCTTCATCTTATCGTTGAGTTCTTGTGTTGGGCGCGGATTCAAAATACAGACGACGTGATTGTGAATAGTCTCAGACAAAATTTGAATGTTATGAACACACAAATGATTGAGAAAAAAAATAAAACTACAGCTAAAAAATAGCCTCCGGTCCACATATACTTCAGACACGATATTAGTTCATAAGTATGAAATCAAATTTAATCGATTTCTTATTGCATCGTTTGATTTCGGATTTTCGATCGATTCGCTTCAATATATTTATTAAAATTATGTCTCGAATATTAAATAGTTCTTATGATTACTTCTAATGCAAATCCATTTCTGTTTGACATAAGTCTTGACAGTTTAACCCATCCCAACCACTATCGTTTGAATCTGGTTTTGGAGGAATCCGAGATTTGAATCAGTTCTTCAAAAAAAAGGAATAAATATTTGATTTAATTGACACAAAAATGATATGAAATACACTAATTTTCATTAACTCTGGAGATTAATTGCCATTCTATAAGAGAAAAAGTGCGAATTTATCGCTGTTTTGAATGATTTATTATTTTTCATTTGCTATTTTCAATTATTAAGGAATTTTTTTTCGGAAAAACTTTGAAGATTAATATCAGATAACTTTTTTTGAAGTTAAGCAAATAAGAGAATAAAAATAGAAATAAAAAGAAATTGCATTATAAATGGTGTTTGCATTTGTGCTCAAGTCTTCTATTACAGCCATTTATTCATTGCTTGAATGGCCAAAAAGCTATATTATGGTTGGAAATGACAAACAGATATCTACTGCCTTCAGCTATACTGCAATTCTTGTATATAATTTGTGAGATTTAATTGCGAGCTCTGTTTCACTGTATTTTAGTTGAATTTGATGGGATTGAAGCCAATTAGTAGACCTATTTGTTCCCAATATTTGTTTTTAACGAACACTATTTCAGACTATTTCGTGATATAATTAAAAGCAAATGAATAGTTCAATAGATTAAACTGTTGGCTATAATTCTCTAATAAGTATTCGGAATCGCACCCAACAAATAAATCATTTTAAAATTGGCCCAAATATACGATCAGACGACTATTTTTTAGCAACAAATTGCTTTTAGACTCAACACTCGATTGTTGACAAATATTTCAAGTAATCTGTAATTTATTACTTTATTGTCCACAAAAATGTATAATTTTTAGAATGATTTATAATGTGTTCGAGCACAAAAAATAACAATCAGAGAGAATTAAGAAAAAGCACTAAAGAATGGCATCAAATGTATTTGAATTTCAGATAATTTTTTCGAGATTTTTAGAAACTTAATCTTAAGTTGAAAACAGAAAATATGTTTTAAAAATTATTCATAACATTCAGTTTATGTCAAAATTTCCCCAAAGTTTGATAACAAACTAATGGATTGAATAAAAATTATTAAAAATAAAAAAAGAATTTAAACTTATTTATCATTTCATTGACAAGTTTTCGTTAAGTTAAAAAAATATCAAATCTCATGAAAGCTCAGATTTTGATCAGTCATTCACCAAAACACTGAACTTTCAATATTTCCAAATTTAAAAGAAATTTCTGTATTAAAAAACGATCAAAACTTTTGATAAATTATTGAATTAAATTTGATGATTGATATAACGAGATTCAAAAATAAAGTGTAGGACGATATGTCTCGCATTAGACAAAACCTCCCTAAGCCAGTGTTCACTCACCACAAAACACCTCAAAGATCAAAACTGATCTGGCAAAAATTATTAATGTTTTAATTTTTTAAAAATAATATGACAATAAGAGTGAAAGCAAGTTAAAAATTGAAATTTTATTCCTAATTATTATTAAAGCCTTCATATGATTTATTTTTGTTATAAAATGTGATTAACCATCATTACTTCTTATTCAAGTTCTTAAGGCAATTATCATTAGGACATGAGTTCATCGAAAATACATTCTTTGGATTCATGGACTCATTACTGAATTAAAGTAAAAGTTAATCAGACTTTAAATAATTATATGCCTGAAAATAAAGGATTCGTCGAAATGATCAATTCAATGATATTAAATTCAGCAAATTTCAGTTATTATTCAATTAGTCAAATAGTTGAAAATAGCAAGGTTTTCCTTCACTTTAAGCGGTTTCGATATTTTCTCATAATTTATTCAAATTGAAAACATAATATTCCGCGTAATTCGCTTTTGAAAAAATTGCATCAAATTATTGCCAAGTAAATATTAATAATCGGAATATAATGAATAAAATTACAGTTTCGTGATGTGTTTCAAACACAGTTGAATTGAATCTCAGAATTCAATTGAATTTTCTTTTAAAAACAAACTGAGTTTCATTCAAAATTTTTATAATTTCTTTTTAAACCAGGAAATTTTTTATTATTTCCATTATAGATAGTTATGTCAAAAATGAGAACGCATTAAAGATTGCTATAGCTAGTTCCCTCACGTGCTTTCAACAATGAGTGAAGACATAAACTAA